>VNJY01006022.1:0-96675 GCA_008042715.1 Drosophila bocki | reverse complement strand
GGGGGGGGGGGAGGGTACACTGGAAAACGGAAAACGGTGGGTGGCAGGCTGGGATGTGTCGATGTATATGTGACTGTAGATGAACACCAAGCAAATTGGCCATGGCAACAACAAGGATATATATGGCAAGGAGTCACATCGAAATGCTTGCTTAATTAAATTACATTCTCCATCAAGTCAATTAATTACAAGTTGATATATACACATAAACACTAAGCACTTTGGCTTCGATGTGCGTTGAATACATGGTGAAAAATATGACAGAACAAAATATTAGAACTAAATATTAGAAGAATAATTAATAATAATAATCTTTGGACTTTGGTTTTTGATAAATAGACCTTTGACTTCTATTCTTTTTCATTATAAAATGTAGTATAAACCTTAATTTTTATGAAAAATCCACCACTATTGTGTGGAAAACAAGGACCAATGGTTTTCTCTTTATTAATTTTGGCATTAAATTTAAATGTGTATAAAATATTATTATTTAAGCATTTAAATTAAAGAAATAGCCTTAGCTAAACTACCAATATTACATTTTTTTTACCAATTTTATTTAACAAATTTCCTAGCTCTGTATTCGGTTTGATGTCCTGTTGTCTGTGTGAGCCAAAATGTTATGCATGTCGACATGTTTAAGTGTTTTGTCTGTGTTATTAATATTATAAGCCCGCTTGGTCCAGCCATTTATCATTCTGGCCAAAGGACATGTTTCTCTCTCTCTATATCTGTGTGTGTATATGCCGGTTTTGTTTGTGTGCGTGAGAAACCGACGTCAATTCAAGTGCAATGCACAGATTTCCCACCCACACCACACTCCAACAGGCAGGCGGCATCCGTGTGTATGTGTTGTGCGTTGTGCCTTACTGTTTATATATAAAACATGGCCAGGGCACATAAACATGTATGTGTTAATCACAGCAATAATATCAGCAAATTAACTGCAGGACATGGCTCTCTGTGAACGTGAGCGTGTGCGAGTGTATCCTGCTGTGGGCAGGCATTAAGCCTCTTGGCCATTTGCATTGGCACTTGCCAATTTTCCCATCGACCGCCACCGAATGCGGCTCACACAGGCACACACGCAGGACACACACACACACAGGATATCAAGTTTGCAGCGAGAGATTTACGTTAATTGGAATCAAATTACCATCGACTCCTCGGGTAATTACTAGCACCAGCTCAGTGGCATTTTAAACTCATAATTATACCACATTATTTAATCAGGAGATCTGTGTATTGTTTGTTTCCTTAAATAACTTTATAGTGGCTTTGTTTGAAGTGCTAACTTAATTTATATACAAATTAGTCAAGGGAAATACAATGTTGCATACAGTGGTGCAAAATGTCAAATTCTTGTTTGTAATATTTAAATAAAATCTATATATAAATTAGAAACCTAAGTAAAAGACTCAGTATTTCATTTATTTTGTATATTTTTTGTACTACTTTATAACCACTGTAGTTACCTCATTAAACCAAACGAAAATAACGAAAATAAAAGCAGCAAAAAAACAAACGCAGAGGACACACAAAGTGAGAGTCATAAAATTGGCTTTAAATAGACTCTACATCGGCCATAATGTGCGGTTGGCATATATGCTGCTGTTGCTGCTACTGCCCTCTGGCATCGAGTGGATCCATCCAGAGATGGAGCGGGGTTCGGGACAGGGCAGTGCCCAGGAAAGTCTCCCGTGCTTCGGTCTGCATCGTCTGTCATCAACAAACTGTAAAATAGCCTTAAGCCAGATAAAAATCAATTAATTACGCGTAGATGCGGCTGTCCCAACTGCAACCGCTGCTGCACCACCCCCTCAGCTACTCTTTCCAGCCAGCATTGGCGTGGCAAGCCACACGCACACACACACCCAGGCAGCTACACACTCACCCACACTCTTGCAAAACTGACAACATTGTAATTGTGTTGCGATTACCAAACGAACGTCACGCGCCAAACGCAGCAAATTACATTTGCATATTAGTGCCGGCGGCGAAGGGGGGGTTTGTCGAGGGGAGGAGAGCAGTGCACCGAAAAAACTACATTTTCATTTATAGGATGAAATCTGTACAACAATAATTCCTTTAATGAGACACAATTAGAAAGCAGAAAGCATCGAAATCCTAAACTATATACAAAAAAACATTCTTGAAAATCTCTTTAATTAAGTTTAAAATATAAAAAAAATACTTCCAACATTAATCTAATATAAAATTTGTACTATAAACCAAAATACCACTTACAAAATAAGTTAAAAACCCTTTAAAATTGTTTCCCGTGTAGTACATTGCCGCATAATGTCGCATTGCTATACTTGCACCATAGGGGCGTGTGCTGGCAACCGTTCATTTGCGGTCTGCAATGTTACTGTCTCAACAATTTGCATTAGGCATTTCATTTTAAATGTTTACCATCGTTTGCTCATAAAACCGAATGTAATGGCCACTCAGGTGCGACCTAATTGGTTGATTTATTTGTTGCCGAACTAGTTTAATATTGAATTTAAATGCTTTTGGAGTTCTAGATTAAAAGTTATACAGTTAAATCAAGCAATTAAGATGCAACGAAAGCATTTTCCTAAACTTAAAACCATAAAGAAACCCTTAAAAAAACCAAAGTCACTCCTTTAGGTGTTCAATTTACATAGATTTTCCATCTCATAGACACCGAAACAAAAGCAAAGTACGCCCTAATATAACTAGCACTAAACCAATCCGGAAACTAAACTCTTTTAGGTTAAACGCGTCCCAATGATAACCACTCACAACTCATAGGAAATGCCTATTCTGCAGCTCTGACCTCGCTATTTGTTGGCCTGTTTGTTTATATGGTCAATTGCATGGTCGGTGGATGCTGTGGTGGCAATTCCTGGGGCTACAGAAGGACAGACAGGCAGTCAGGCAACGTTCAGTGGCAGTTGGCCAAATGACAAATGCGATAATTAAATTAAACTGCTGCCACAAGCAGCACAAACAAATCAAATGGCAATTCATCTTCGAGGACACCACATAATGGGTGACCCGACCCAACTAGGACATATTTGTTGGTCCGGCTCTCGGCTTCAAGCTTATTTACACTCATGGCCTGGTTGTGTCGGCTGTTGGCTGAAAAGGCTAAAAATTATGCTGCGTTAAATTAATTTTTGCATCTGCAACGAGAACAAGGACACCGGCAGCTGGATATTATTGCCCTTGTCCCTTTATTATTGTTAATATTTGCCATTGATATCAATCAGTTGCAGTAGGGAGAGAGAGAAAGAGAGATTTTCTGAATGCATTTCACAAATAATTCTGCCATTTGCAGGCTATGAAGCCATTACGTTTTTTATTTAATGGCTAGCAATAAAATAAATATCAAATAACTTATAAAATGGGCCTTCACAGGCAAACACAACAAAATATATATATAAAAAAAGTGACATTCTAAAAGGCTAGATACTTATTATTAACAAAGTGCTTATGTATTGTAAATGGAAATGGAAAAGCATTTATACGAATGCCATTAGGCAATTAAATATTTTAATGGCATTCCAAACTGATGGAACACTTTATCGGCATTCAAACAGAAATAATTGTGGCAAATATGTGCTACGCTTCGTTGCAATAAATTTTAGTTTTAATCCAATTACGAATCGAAATCAAATCATTCGTTATGAATCTATAAAGAAGCACTCGACACTTTCATGGTCGTGTGTGTAATGAATACTCGTGTGCCTTTGGCTAATTAATTAACTAATTAAAGCTAATTTACATTTTATTAGTCGGCAATTATTTAATCAATTCATGAATAATTTAATGCACACAAATGCACAACCGACACAAAATGGCTTAGCAAATATAAAGCATACGCAGCGTGGGCTTTTAACATCATTTTAAATTGAAATTTTAAGCAAGGCAAATAAAGGTTTCATTTTTTCCTATAATAAATACCATAAATATTGTCGCAATGATATTTATATATTATTATAGTTTGGCCATACCCTGATGTAGCCCCAAGTACCACAAAGTTTCAAAGTTTGTATGTGTCTGTGCTGCTGAGTGAATAATTTAAAACAATAAATGCAATTTGCTATTATTAGTATTATTGGGAACCACAACTTAATTAAATTGTTACGCATACGCCCAGTGGTCACCACAGAAAAGGATTTTGTTCTGAAAATTATTTTAGAAGCAAAACGTTGTGCGCAAAACGATAAAATAAATTAATTGGGCCTCAGACAAAATCTGTGGGGGTCCTTAAAACGAGTTTGAATTAGATTAAATAAAATATTTAAGGAAATTTAATTTAAAATTCAAATTTTAAAAGTAAAATAATAAATTTAAACAGGTTAATATATAAATTATAAATATTTAAAATATATAAATATAAATAAAATCTTTTAAATAATGTAAACACAATCACATAATCCTATCACGTGAGAGATTATTCAAAATGCCTTTCCAAAATTAGATTGTTACCATTTTCCCTCGATTTTATTTTATATATTTATTTTTTTTTTTTTTTGTCATTTAGCATAAACATAAAAAAAAAACCTTGATGACTGTAGAGGCAGAGAAACCAGCAGCATCTGCCTCGATTGGCGACTCGTGCAAAACGCTTTCAAAAAAAATAAAAATAAAAAACGAGGGCGGGGCTACGTCGGCAGATCTCTGAGATAGAGATATTCCCGTCTCCGTCGATCGCGTGTACTCGGTGCTCCACTATCGCTATCACTTTCGCATGCGCGATCGCCGGAGCGTAGACAAAAACGATCGCTTTCGTCGGCGATTGGTGGGCGGTGTCTGAATTTAATTTTTATATTTTTTTGCCGGCAGGAATAGAGCTTTTTTTTTACTACGGCTGCCAGAGCTAAACACTTGGCAATTAGCAAGTCAACAGAAGTTGACAGCTTTGCCTTTTTGATGAAATATATGAGAACAATTTCGGGACAATTAACTTTGAGCGGCCAGAAAGTAATTAATGGGCGAAAGCCAACTGGCTGAAAAGAACACAATCCGGCAGCTTCTGTGAGTGGGCAGTCAAAGCGGGGGAAAAAAAAAGCCTTCTAGACAAGCCAATAACACAATAAGCCAATTAAAAGTCAAGAGGGCGAACTTGGCTAAAAACTTTTGGGCAAAGCAAAAGGCAACAACAAGCAATCTGGACTAAAAAAAACCAAAAAGCCAGCTAATAAGCATAATTTATGCTGCTTGATATGCCACTTTGGACCCCAACCGAAATAAAATGAAATTCTAAAACCACAAAAGCAAATCAAATAAAAACTAAAAATACAAATGGAAACAAGAAATATATTTTACGGCAACACAAAATGTGTTTTTCGAGCGACATAGCGATGCGAAAGTCATCAACTAAATTGCTTAGGTCTCTCCTCTCTCGCTGCATTTGTTGATTTATTTTCTGGTTTTTGTAGCTTCTGCAATTCTGAAAGCAGAAATTGCGAATAGAAAATTACATTTTGATTCCTGGCAATGCCAATTTTCATCGCTGAATTTTTTAATTTCACACATGGCTTCCAAATGAGTCGTCTTCTTTGGCTCTGTGGGGGTCGTTATACTCTTCTAATGAAATAGCTTGTATTTAAGTTGAATTACCAGGACTATCCTGCAGTTTGCACTGCGAACAGATTTATGGCATTCCTGACAGCATCCCTTCTTCTCTCGATTGTATTAACTACATATGTGTAATAATTACACGTAAATGATGTTGCATAAATTCCATATTGCTGTTGCTGCCCCTTACCCCAAAAGTCGGAAAACAATACATTTACGGCCAAAAGGGGTTGCAGATTTCACTGGATTTTGGATTTCCGGAGAGATAATGGCATTGTTTTGTCGTCACTACCACCATATGGCTTGGCATCAGTTTGCATTTGCCTTTATTAAATTAATAAACAACGAATTTAAGGCAAATGTACAGAGCAAGGAAGGCGGCAGGAGATGCCAGGAACGAGTCACCGTGATGGGGGATTTGGTAGCTATTATTGTGAATATTTATTAAATTAAATTATTCTAGGAACTCGTTGCGATATTAATTCGTAAATTAAGTTTAAATTATTTTCACTTTCGTTTTGGGAGACCTATTGTACTTTCAAGTTTTTTTAGTTTCAAACTTATTAGTAGAATTGTAATAATTAAATTTAAGCTTATAATTATAAACGCAATATCTTATTACAATATGACTTAATTAATTACAACCATTAGCTGCTTTAAAGAAATATATAATTTTAAAATAAATTCTATAACTCCACTACGATTTAATCCAGCTAAATTCACTGTGACTAACTAGTTAATCCAGTGACTGTTAGCTCATTTCCAGCACAATTCCCATAATATCTGTGTGTGTTTACCCCTTTGGCAAGGATCATATTTAGAGGGCGGGGGAAAACGGAAATGAGGGCGGCGTGGGTGGGTGGTGGCCATTGCGTGTGCGCTTGTGAACATAATCCAAAATGACAGGCAATGCAGTGATTATGTTATTAATTAGTAATGGCATTGCAATGCGTATATTTGCACCGAGCAAAGTGTTTCGTTACACAGCAAGAATCGTCGAAGGCTGGGTTTGGGTGGCTTTTGGGAATTGGTAATGCCTTTGCCAGCTTGTTTAAATATTTGATTTACGGTTTCTAGATGCATAATTGCCGAGAGCTTAGTTCGACTCCCATGTAAGTTATGACCTGCTATTTCTGTGTCTACGTCCAGTATTCCATGCATTCCACGCCCCCTGGGGGCCATTATCATAATTTTTTCAACACCAAAAACAACAAAAGCAAACAAACAGCAAAGAAAATATGCTAAATTACACATTAAAACATTATTATTTGTGAAAAGGGAAACCGGGAATGCGGCAAATTGTTGAATTTTTTCTTGGCACGCAAGAGAATTATGTACAGCAGCCGCCATTACTAAGTAGCATTTTGGCCCCCGCCCCAGCACTCACTCGCCCATCCTAATTTGGCTGCTCATTGTTGGGCCAGACATCATTTTCCTTTTCGTTTTCTTTTTATTTTCGAAAAGTCCGCGGCGAATGTGAAAATTAATTATACTAAGCACACGCACAGACTGAGACAAAGACTGAGGGGGGTTAACAGCATGGGTTAAGAGCTACATTGCAGACTGGGCACAGACTATTTAAGGATTGTTGCGACTCTCAGATCTTCTGGCGTTGATTGAAATACATGTGTAAGACGGCGGCCAGGGAAATAACTGAAACGCATCTGTCATAAACTTATTAAGGTGGCGAATGCCATTTGCACTGACAGAAAAATGGTGAAAAATGGTGTTGAAATAATAAAAACGGTCATGGATCAGTGAATTAAGTAATTAGGAAATATTTTGTATATTTCTTAGAAATTTATATTAGTTTTTTTATCTTAAAAAATATGTATTCTTCTTAAATTTTGACTGATCTTCTTTATAAATTCTTCCTTAAAAAATTCCCAGAAAACCGTATTTAATTACCAAAAAAATCGAAATCGATTTTCCCAATTTTTCCGTGTTTCCTCTTGTGTTTGGCTTTTGGGCTATTTATGCGCTCTGTTTCTGTCATCTTTTGCCCCACACGCTCACGCAGACACTCTTAAATGTCAATAAATCATAAGCGGGTCGCCAAAAGCAAAGCGAAGGGGCAATAGAGGCAGTGAGGCAGGGCGACAGGGGCCATGAATCGCTTGACAAGTTCTGGATGGATATTTTTAGAAATAGTATACTGTATTTCCACATTTCGCCTTAATGAGGTTTAGTGCCGAGATCAAAACATAACAAACAAGGCACTTTATTGACGCTATGAAAAGTCTACGAAATCTCTAACCAAAAGCGGAAGAATTTAAACAACACAACACAGATTGGGAATGGAAATAAATTTATTAATGAAGATTTATGCAATATTTACAAAAATAACGCATCGCGCCCCCCAAGCATTAATAATCCCAACGATTCGGAATCCAAGAATCAATTAGATCATCGGCACCGGCACAGTTGGCCAGGCCGAAAAGCACTTGAGAATACGAGTAATCAACAATTAAATACGACGATGATGAGGGCCCGCATCCGCGAAAGGCCATAAAAAAAAAATTCAGGCATTTATAGTAGAGGTGAAAGGAAGGAATCCACTCGGGTTGGCCCATTAAGAGTGCGCATAAGGTAAACAAGGGAAATGCTTTATTGTTTATGAATGTATCTAATGAACATTTTCGGGGTGGCGGTCGCAACTCACACACACATGGGATGAGTAATGGCCAATTGAAGGAAAAGGCCGAATATAATCGGTGAGGAAACTCACTCATAATCCATCTTCATCCATAAAATAAACAATTTGCGTATGCATCAATCTATCGGCGAGTATATAACCATTTTGAATTCCACACACTAGTGTGTGTGTGTGTATTGCGGGGTAAATTCGAAAATATTTGGCGATCAATTAATTGATTTTCGATATGAAAATTTTAGGTATTTAGATTCGAGAATTGCATATTCAGTGTGTGCTTGTGTTTGTTTATCGTGTACTTGAGCATTTCCTCTTTTCAAATTGATTTTTCTGTGGCAGTGGGGAGGGTGAGGATGAGGTGTGTGGCGTTTTCATGTTAATTTCATAATTTTTCCGCCACTCGGGGAAAATGAGCATGTCATATAGCAAGGATAGAGACTGATGTGTGCGTTGGTACCTGCACTGCGAGAAACATGGGTTTAGAATAGGCGATTAAAGTCTTGTCAAAAACGAAGAAGTTATTTTTGCATTTATCAGCATCCATTCATGAAAGAAATTTTTTTTTAATAAAAAAAAGGATAAATTTGTGGGTAAAACACATGTATAATTTGTTCTAATTTCTCCATAAATAAATTCAAAATAATTCAAACAGTATCTTTATAAATTATCCTTTACTATTCTCTTATTGAACAATCTTTATACTTATTTATAATCAATCAATATGCATATCAAAAAATTTGTAAATCATTACCTTTCTCTCTGTGCATTTGTATCTGTATTTTGTGTGCAGACATGCCGCTGAAATACTAATTATGTGCGCGATTTAAATAGATTTTTCATTTATTTAGCTGGCCCATCATTTCTGGATGAAATGGAAATGAAAACGAAAATGAGAGCCAAATGTTTTATGTTGCGCCATTGGCCTCAGTTGAAAATTATGGGGGGGGAAAAAAGGGGGTCGATTTTTGCCTTTTGACGTGCGCCTGTCATTTCATCATTGCTCTTGTTTTGGACTCCGAAAAAAAAAAAATAGAAAAACAGCGGCTGACTGACGGGGCGGAAGTGTTGCGAGTATATATTCGAATAATTCAGAGCAGCGGGAGGATACACAATTCTCGAGTTATTTGTTGTGCGCCCACTAATAAGGCCAAATGGGGCATAAACATTTGTAATTATGTGGCTATGAACTGCCTCTTAGAGGAACTCATTTTGCGGATCTCTTAGAATTAAGGGGAAATTATACCTTAAATTGAAAGTCTGATCATATTTTGCATTGGTTTAAGAATTAATCAAATGTAAGGTTTTATTTGTAAGCCTTTGTGGGGTGTAATAATCTATTATATTATTTTTATTACATTAGTGAAATAAAGATCATAAACCAGGAATATAGAAACATTTTTCAGTAAAGTAATATTAAAGATTTTACCACTTACCAATGCTATAAATTCATTTACTTCCATCATATTTAATAAACATAATTTTTTTTAGATAATGTTCGGAAAAACTATTTTTTAATCAATTTCACTTCACATACTGTCCTTGTACACATACAAACAGCGCAGTGCGCATTTGGATGAAGCCCTAGGGCTCCGCTGAACACAAACTTTAAAAGCCCATAAACGTAGATATTTCCATTATCTGTGAAAGCCGCCACATCTAAGAATCTTTAATAACAATAAAAACACAATAATACACTTGTTTTAAGTCTGAATTACACAGTTTTACACCCGGGTGCAGTAAAAACAAAAGCTGACAGTGTTGCCAACACCGAAACGAATACCGTAAACATCGAAATGCATATGTATTGAACCTTCTTTCTCTCTCTCTATTTCCAGGTCAAGATTTGGTTCCAAAACCGTCGTACCAAGTGGAAAAAGCAGGATAATGTCACCAATAACGAGGCGGCGGAGCACAAGTCCTCAAATTCCAATAAGCCAGGCTCAACAGGGACAACAGCAACAGGAGGCAGCGAGCCAGCCGAGAAGAGAAGCGCCGGCAACAACAACACAAACACAAGCTCAGCGGGCGGTTCGCCGACAGTTGGCAGCGCTGCTGCCACACCGAGTGCTGTGGAGACCAAAAAGTCTCCAAAGTCTCCAAACCGCGGCAGCAGCAATAATAATAACAACAATACGCTAAATAACAATGTTAATAGCAAGCAGAGTACAACAAAGATTAAGAAACAATTGAATGCGTTGCTGGAGAAGACCGTCAAGGCGGCGGCAGCTAGTCAGGTGAAGACAGAGACGGAAACGGCGGCAGCATCTGGTGATCATCATCACCAGAAGTCGTCCTCCGCCGGGGAAAAGCGTAATAGTAGTTCCAACAACAATGAAAGTCAATTGCAAAACCAGCTGCTGCACCAGCGACTGCACCAGCATGCGATTCCCCTGACCGTGGAACCGGCAGCGCCCTTGGAGCAGACCGAAAAGCTGGACATCAAGCTGGAGGAGTCGCCGCAGCACAGGGAACTGCAGTTGAGTCTACAACGGGCGGCCATTCAAAATGGTCAGCTAACGGAAATGGATTTCGAGAGCAAGCTGGCGGCCAGCAAGATTTCCATTGCTCTGTCCATGTTGCAGCCGCCAATCCCCGAGGCCCAGGACAAGAAACCCAACAACAAGAACAACAACAAGCCGGACAGCGAGTCCTCGGGGGAGGAGGAGGACGAGGACGAGGAGGAGGATACGGCGAGCGAGCATGGCGATTCTACGGAACCGCACGACGACTCGCAGGATCCGGATGCAACAATGCGGGAAATCTAGAGAAATAAGCCCAGAGAGACAGTCAAATTACCATAACTTGTGCCAAAAAACGTCGAATATTGCTCACATTTCCCCCAAAAATATTGAAAAATCCCTAATTAAAAAAAAAGGAAATCATAAAAAAACAAATAAAGAAAACTAAGTGAAAACCCATTATTGTAAACCTAATTGTAATTTAATTGTCGCGTAATCCGTTCACCCTTAGGCTTGTATTTAATTTATTTAAAATATATATATTTAACGCTAAGAGTCCTAGGCTTTTGTAAATGTCGCATTTAAATGAGAGAGCTGCAAACTATATACGAAAAAAGAAAACAAGAACAATTATATATATCTGTAATCTGAACTTTCGAGAATTTCATGTGATAATGTATACGAGGCGATTACAAAATTGATTTTACTAATTGAACTATAAAAACTATATGGTATATGTAAGCTGTGCTACCCTGTAAATGGCAATTGAATGAAACATATTTATTGAGTGTTTGTACAAAATTAAGTAAGGCAACAAATGAGAATGACATAGCCCCGGAAAATTGTGCTATTATAATTTAATTTAAAGGATTTTGCAAATAATTCAAATTACATTTTTGAAAAGCTACATTAGTTTGCTTAAAAAAAGGTATATTAAATTACGATAAATTAAATCAAACTTGAAAATTATTAATTCAATTTTAACTTAACTAAATAACTTAATTTTTTTGTAATTTCTAGTTTTTTTTTTCATAAAAAAAATAACTTTTATGAATTTCCTTTAAATTACTTTTCCTTAATTATTGCAAATTCCCTTAAATTAAATTAAAATAGAAACAAATTATAATGGCTGAACAGATTCCGCCATTACACATTTTAAATTAAAACAAATTAAACGAAAACAAAAAAGATGAAAAACAAAATAAACAGATTTAAAATTCAATCGATCACAGGCGTCGTATTTTGGCTGGCGGGCGGGTGAACTGAGGCTCGGGAACATCGACCACGCCATCGGCGGTGATAAGAAACTCGGCAAAATCATTGGGTGTCTCCGGGGAGTAGAGAATCTCCAGCTTCCTAACCGTCAACAGCTGATCCCCCGCTCTATGCTGCTTGGGCACGCGTGAAACTCTCAGGCGGGTGCGTCCCAGGTGTGCCCACTGCAGTCCCAAGCAGGGTATCTCCTCCTTGACGGCACTGGAGGCCACCTGATTTACGCAAACCACAGCGCAGTTGAATTTGTCTGCGTGGGTTAACAGAGCGTTGGCAAAGCGACGCATCTCCCGTGCTCGCACCAGGTAATCAGTGTAAAGCCGGAAAATAGCCGCCACGGAATCAATGATGATCAGGCCAATGCCATGCTGCTGCATCAAACGGGGCAGGCGATTCTTCACGCAATTTAGCAGGGGTTCCTGATGGATAAGAGAATTGGCATTATAAAATCTTTATAGAAGGTTGTACTCACCGTCTCGTAATGATGCTCCACAAAAATGTTGCCCAGAAAGTTGAGCTTCTCCTGGGGATGTCGCTTCTCGCAGGCCTTGCTCATCTGCAGCAGACGTCTTGCCGGAAAGGCATCCTCCGTGCATATGTATGCCACACCTTTGCCCAATCCACCCAGCTCGGTGGGCAGCTGGACACACAAGGCCAGCTGGAGTAGGAGCTGTGTCTTGCCCACGCCCGAAGCTCCGCAGAGTTCGGTGATGCCTCGAGTGACCACACCGCCACCAGTGCAGCGATCCAAGGCTGAACAGCCAAAGGAGACACGCGACCATCTCACATTGGCCAGGGGCTTGAACAGGGAGTCGGCTTTAGGGATAATAATTAATTAGTTGTTACATAAATTACATAAATCCTCCTCACCCGCCTGCGGCATCTCTGCCAGCCACTTGGCCGCCGCATCCTTGAGCACCCGCACATCCTCCGGCGTGCACTTCCGCACCAGCGTGTACAGCGATTTGGAGCGCGTGTCCAGGAAGCGGATCTTCGGCGTTGTCAGCACCTCCTCCGGGGCCAGGACATTAACTAGAGTTAAAGTGGCATTAGGCGACACTTGAACTAAGTTTTGGGCACACCCTTTCCTTACCCTGCAGCGCAATATCCCTGATGTGCTTGGGCAACTGATCCAGAAAGTCTGTCATCGCCGCGGCACCGCCAAGGAGTGTGTAATGGCATGTCCTCGATGGGATTGCGTGATTTGATGGCCCGTGTGGGCCACGAAAGGTGTTTCAACACCTCGGGAATCGTTCGGAAGCGGGGGAAGTATCGATCAAACAGCCCAAGCCGAGTAATCTGCGACGATTTGCGAAATAAACAAAGCGGAGACCGGCTTTTCGCCCTCAATCAGCTGTTGGCGCCATTTTAAAAATAGGTCAATCGGCGCTACAGTGGTTATTGGATAAGAGGAACACTTTTATGCTCTCTTTTATAAAGGAAAATTGTTAAAAGGGAAAGCGAAGAATTTAGAAACATTTCTAAGCTCAAAAATATTATACGGTAAGATGTTTTAAAGATGACATTTCTTTAACAAAAGTATCTGGAAATAAATTTGAAGAAGATTGCACACAATCCTCTCAAGCAATCCTCACTGTGTCAAGTCTCCAGGGTGCTTATCGAAATCTTTCTTTCGCTCGGCTGCTCATCCTTGATCAGACCACTTATTCACCAAAACACTTGATATTATCAACACATTACTTTTGTTTTGTTTCAATCATTTAATTTCGAACATTTTTCGCACAAACATCAGAGAAAAGCGCAAGAACGGTACGATCGATAGCAGTGTGTTATCGATATATGGTGTTTGCGGCTCTTCTTCCTCTTCCTTTCAGGCGAATGTGTGTGAGTGTGTCGGTGTAAATGTTGTTGTTGTTTTCTTTTCGTTAAGCTAAGGGAACTAAGGATCTTGGATCCTGCATCAGCCTAGTTCTTGGGCTTGGGCTGGGAGAGCTCCGCCAAAGCACGGGCCTCGGCTTCGGCGCTGCGCTTCTTCTCCTCGGCGAGCTTCGCATCGCGGACAACCTTCTGCTGGGCCTCGATCTCGCGCACCTTCTCCTCCTTCTTGGACAGGCGGCTCTGGTGGGCGGCACCGTAGGCGATGCCCACAAGGAGCAGCGACCAGCGGCCGAATTTGATCAGGGGCGAGACGCGAACGGGAGCCTGCGACATGGTTCTTTTCTGGGAGTTATGTAATGGTCCAACCGGGGAAACTGCAATAAAGGGGGGGATGTGAGTCATAAACTTTAAGCCGTGCGTTTCCTGTGGTACTTTATACACCAGCAAAAGCTTTTTACTCTTTTTTCTTGTCCACTTTTTTCGTTAAAATTGCGAAAATTACCCAAAATCGAAGCTGAAGTATAACCTTAAAACAGCTGTCAAACGAGAGATGGAACTTAAGACGACTTATCGATATTTTTACAAATATACCGAATGTAGTATTAAAAAATTAGCGCGATCACACCTACTGCGATTTTAATTGTAATATGGGAAAATAAAAAATTATATGTTTGTGATATATTTTGATATTATATTTGAAGAAACTCAGGTTACTTGTTCTTAAATACATGTATTTTATAATTTTTGTAGTATTTTTAAGTAGACCACACTTCGAATTTGCACCAGCTTGTTTCAGTATTTTTTGAGACTATAGTTATTTCGGACCAGCCGCGGTCACACTAACTTCTAAGAAAAAAAGTATTTTGATTTCCCGAAAACATGGCTAATTCCAGCTAATATCGGAAATTTGCAAATTTAAAACACATATTTTCCCGAAAAACAAGACTGCGGCTGCTTTGTAAAAATCGTGGAACAAGTGAAAATTGACGCGTGTTAAATGCAAACAAGAAAATTCCAACACAGACCTTGAGTGGCTCACACACACACACGGGCAAACACCCCCCCTCTCACACCTGCCGTTAACACTTGCACACACACACACACGCACGCTCGCGCACATAGATAAAGAGGAGTGCGAAAGAGAGGGAAGAGACCGAACCGTTCCCTGTTTTTTGTGTTTTTTTTTTTACGAACAGGAAGTGTTCGTTGGCTTTTTTTTGGCCAGGATCTGCTGAAATTGGCAGCTGGCGATCAGAATAATGGTGAACGTACCCCCGCTACTCTGTAGCACACCGCCGCCCATCGATTTCGGGGAGGAGGACGACGATTCCGGTTTGCAGTCCACAATTCATTTGGACGAAAATGACGAATACTCGGAGTTTGGCTTAGTCAGCGGCGCAAAAGGTAAGCTTAAAGGGGTAAACATAGCCGGAGATCTCATCTGGAGAAGGGGATGAATCCCCCGGACGGAAATCTGTAGAAGTTTTGGTTATATTTGATCAACTTTTAACTTAACTTTAACTTTTAACTTTTACCATTACTGCATAAAGTTATTTAAAATTATTCCCGCTTTTCAGAACCCCTTCCTTCGCCGGATCCCGTGACGGAATACCGGGAAAAGCCACCGGATGATATAGTGGAAAATAAACAAGCCGCCGAGGCTTTTAATTACCAAGTGAAGCAGTCGATCGATTACGATGTTTATAGGGAAACGGCACCACCCACACCCCCACCTTTAAGTCTAGACCTTGACGAGGAAGAGGCGGAGCAAAATGGGGATGTGGATCAACTGGAGGAGGACGAGGAGGAAACGAATACCAATGAGTCTGTGCCCTCCCTAAAGTTGGACAGTCTAAGTTTGTACTCCACGGAAAGCGTTTCCGCAGCCTCCACACTCTCACCCTTGGGGGAAACGGATGCGAATGCAGTTGCTGAACCCATTACCAAAGCCAATGTCGTCCTCAGCCATCAAGTCACGCTGGAGGATGTGTCTGATGACAGCGACGAGGAGTGTTCGCCAAAGAAGCCCAAAGAATTATTTATACGCGAGGGAGCCAAGGATTTCTTTGCCATTGAGGTGCTTGCCACTCCCACATTACCAAATGGAGTTCAAGATACAGAGGAGAGTCCTAGGAACAAGTCACCAGAGGATGAAAGCTTTAAGAGGAGGGAATTACAAGAGGAGCATGTACCCAGCTGCAGAGAGGAAAACACCACCAAGAATGAGAAGCCAACTGAAAGTGCTATTTTTCAGTTTGCAAACTTTGAATCGGAACCAAAGAATTTCACAGACAAAGAGATTACTCCGGAGGAGAAGCCACACCAGGCAGAGTCCCAGGAAGCAGGTGACGACGACTTCGAAGACTTTGGTGACTTTGCGGATTTCTCAGCTGTTGAAAACGTGGATATCAAGGAATCCCTGGCGATAGCCACTCCTCTCAAACAAGATTCCTCAGAGGCTAATGCAGTTACTCTCGTAGAGCCTCCTCAGGATGATGGCTTTGATGATTTCCAAGACTTTGCCACTCCCGAAGAGACGCCCGTCCAAAACCATGAGGAAGAGGATGATGATGATTTTGGTGATTTCTCGGAGCCCACTGTGGCTGCCATACAAGTACCTCCACCGCCACCGCCAGCCACAGTCCACCTGAGCCTCGACGAGCGGGTTAAGCCAGTCCTGGAGATGATGTTTCCTCAGTCCAAGGAAGCAACCAGTACAAGTCTTGAGAAGCGTCGACCGTTGGCTCAGTATCAGCGCTTTAATTTTGGTGCCATCGAGCATGCTCGAGCTTTAAAATACGAGTGGGGCAGCTCGGAGATGAGGCATGCCCTTGTGCGATCGCTGGGGATTGATTCAAGGAATATAGTAAGTGTATTATTTCATTTTAAATAGCTTTGAGTTTCACTTTATAAAAATATTACAATTCCTACTTTATTTTTTGCAGCTCTTTGGCGACAAGTGGAACTCTTCGATGCCGCGTTTTGCAGCCAACTTGAGTTTTGATCCTCTGAAACCTCTCAAGCCACTGTCGCCTGCCAATGCCAGCACCTTGGAGCCCACCGCCAGCAGCAGTAGCAGCAGCAGCTACCAGGGTGAGTGTTCTTTTCAAGATCTCTCTAAGAGATTGCTTCCCTCGTATAGTTGCCGCAAATTAACCGCTACACAAGTTTCGTAAAACGAGAAATTGCCGCCACCCAAACAAACGCTCGCTCGCTTTCCGTTGCCCTTCCATATCCCACACCCACACGCTTTCCCGGATTTGGCCTGCAGTTCGATTGAAATTGGCTGCTCCTCCTCTTTTGCGTTAAACCTTTCTTTTCGTTTTGCCTTGTTTTATGTTGCCACAGTTCTTTTTCGAACTTTTTATAAACAAAAACAATCAAAGAAAAAGTTTATCCTTACGATAACAAAATGTATTTAGAATCACATGTACAGACTTTACAATTGGAACAACTAGACCAACTACTAAACGTGATGGTGGCTAATGCTGATAAAATAAATCTTGTTACCTCTACCTCTAAACACACCAATAACAATAACAACAACCACAATGATACTACTGATACTGATGATGATGATGATGGTGATAATAATGTTGACAACGATGTGGCTGCTGCTCCGCTGGATGATTTGATGCCCCAAAACAATCACAATTTGTCTAACGATTTGCACCACAACTCTCCTTCACTCACACATATGAATAATAACAATAATAATAATAACCATCCGAATAATAACAATTATTTAAACAATACAACAATTAACACAAATCTCACTGCTCACTGCGACGCCTTGCTGGATTTTAGTAAGTTTCGTTGGCTCTGTGCGTGTGTCGTAGTCGTGTTTCCACCTCTTTTTACTTTGTTTTATGGTTTTTTTTTTTAGTTGCCAATATACTTCTGAGCTCTTTTTAAATCCCCTTGATCCACAGTTCCCCTAGTTCTAGTTACTTTGGCACCACAAAGCATCCAATCTCCGCCAGCACAAAGTAGACCCCACTTCCCACATTTTCACATTTTTTACTTAGCTAGAAAACAAGTTTATACTAATAACATGTACTATATTCCTAGCATAAGATTAAATGTTGTGTTGCTTTAAAATCGGTGCTTTAAATATACCTAAATCGAAAACAATATATATCGAAATGTTAAATATCGAAAAAGGTAATAAATCGATCATTTCCAACATTAAAAAATTTAATTACTTATTTTTAATTTATTGGAAAATATGAATTTATATATCAAAAGCGCTGTTTTTAAAATTAAAATATTAATAATATCGAAAAAAATATTCCAAAAAGATTTTTAATCTAAATATTATATCGAAAATATACATTTTTATATATCTATATATTTATGTTTTTAATTTCTCATCAATATTGATATATTTATTTCTAAATATCGACATCAACAAGTATCGCTTTTAAGGTTTAAATATCTATAATATCGATTAAATATCGAACATTATCGATTTATATATTTTATGTATATATTTATATCATTATTGATATATATCTATTTCTGTATATCGATATAGAAACATATCGCTTTTAAGGTTTAAATATCTCTATTATCGATTAAATATCGAAAATGATCGTGTTTAACGTTGAAATATCGATTTAAATATACAAAAAATGTTTTAGTTTTACTTGTATTTAAATGATTTTACCAATATAAAAGCAAGGCAACACAACATATGACTATGAATTGTAAAATATAAATCTAAAATATTTCTTAAAGTCCTCACCGAAAAGATGGCTCCCCGCAGTAATCACATTTTTTCTCCTTTCCGCAGGACTGGAAACAGGCGCCGGGGCCCAAGCGAGCCAAACTGAAACGCGGCCTAGCCAGACTCATGGGGAAGGGATCTCCGGCAGCACCTCCACCTCCAACGACGAAGAGCGACCCCAAGCCCAGGGCGAACCCAAGCCAGAATCCCAGTGCCAGTCCAGCCACCATCATATTGAATCCCCAGCAGCGGCATCAGCAGCAGCTGTTGCTTCAACAGCAGCGACGCTACCGCCTGCTCTACCAGCAGACAGCCCTGCCCACCAACTCAACGGCGGTGAGCAGCTGCATCAGCAGCAGCAGCACTCGGAGCCGGAGCAGTTTGATTTGAGGGCCACTCCTCCACCCACCCAGCCGCTACCGCCGGTGCCAGTACAGGAGGAGATCTTGGGCAGCAGCTCCTCCTCCTCCATTGCCAGTTTTGCAATGCCGCTGAAGGAGACCCATATCTATACACCCTCCAAATCGGATACGGCAGTGGCCAAGACCACCACGCTGGCGCCCATTGATTTCGACTACGAAATGGCGGCCACTGGCATTATCATTGATGAGACTGTGGTGAAGAAGGAGTATCGCGATGTGGAGTACAAGCCGCCCTTTGGCCTGGATTCGCCCAGCAAAGTGAGTAGCTTCGAGTTGCCAGCAGCAGCTTCAGGAGCTTCAGCAGCGGCGGCAACGGAGGACGACGACGATGACTTTAGTGATTTTCAATCGATGCCGGCGGTGCCGCGTTCAAGGTTAGATACGCCCACTTTTGGCGAACAGATGATCCTCAGTCCGGCCATATTGCTGCCTCAGGCCATACCGTTGGCCAAGAAGGCATCATCATCATCATCAGCAGCAGGAGGAGCAGCTTCTGCCTCAATAGAGTGGGGCGACAATGCCTTGGCCAGCATTAATGCTGAGGAAATGGCACGCATCGAAGAGTTATTCTCTTCGCAGAATGCAAAACCGCCAACGATAAGCGCCTCGGTGGCTAAAAAGAAACCCACGCCCACGCCGGCTCCTCCGCAAGCCCAAGAAGATGATGAATGGTCGGATTTTGTGTCAGTGCCAGTGGCAACAACGCCCCAAAAGCAGCACTCGCCACGCACCAACAATAATAACAACAATATCAACGGGAATCCCAGAAAGGGAGCAACAGTTGCCGCTCCCAAAGACGATGATTGGTCGGATTTTGTGGGCAGCACTCCAGTGGCCTCTGTGGCTCGTCCAGCGCCGCAGTTTAATTCGGGCGCCTGGCAGACTGCTAATTTCTACAACAATCCCTTGAGTCTCTACCAGGCACAGCAGCAACAGCAACAACATCATAGCAATCTAGTTCCCAACAACAACAACAACAACAACAATGTGCCAGCAATACCCCAGCAAATCCACATCATGCATGACTTTTCAACGGCACCCGTTGCAGGCGGCTTGATGACTGCCACCTACCAGCAACACCATCAGCGTCAGCAATTCCAAATTGGCAACGCCAAGGTGGCACCGCGCATCTCCCTTATCCCTGATCTCAGCTTTGTGGCGCCTGCTTTGCCCACGAATGCGGGTGCATTCATGGGAGCTCTGCCGAAACCGAGCTTCGGCGGTGGCAAGAAATGACACAAGAAGTTGAGGAGTGGCCAGCAGCAACAGCAGCAGCATCATCGCCGCCAACAGCAACAGCCTCCACTGGGTGGCGGCGGGGGCAGGGGCGAAGCCACCATCCTCACGTAGGGATTACGAAGGGTAGAGGGGAGGAGAGGAGGCGGCCCGTAGGAGACAGTCAGTATTATGAATCCGTCTGATAATTACCATAAACCGTCACACACACGTACTTAGTTCGATGCAGCGCTGTGTTTTCATGTTGTTGTTGTTGTTGTTGTTGACGCTGTTGATGTTGTGCGTACTTGTTGTTGTTTGTTGTTGTAGATCGTAGATCAGGAATTCCAAATTAAGAAAAAAAGAGAAAAAAACTAAGCAAAACCAGATTCCCCTTCGTGCAATAATTGGATTACAAAATTAATTTTTTTACTTGAATTTGATTTTTTTTTTTGAGAAGAAATCTTAAGACATGGGTCTTGGAGCAAAAAAATATATTTTATCATTAATTTGAACATTTTTGAGAAAATTTGAATTTGTCATTTTATTTCACTAAAATTTTTAAAATAAAAATATTTTTTTTGTATAATTTTCTGATTTAAAAACTGTCAAAATATTCAAATTAAAAATCAAAATTTTTTTGAAGTTATATAATTTTTTTTATATATTTTCTGATTTTAAAACTGTCAAAATATTCAAATTAAAAATCAAAATTTTTTTGAAATTATATAATTTCTTATATTTTTTTTAAATATATTTTCTGATTTAAAAACTGTCAAAATTTTCAAATTAAAAAACAATTTTTTTTGAAATTATATAATTTTTTATTTTTTTTTTAACTATATTTTTTGATTTAAAAACTGTTAAAATATTTCAATTTAATTTTTTTTGAAACTATACAATTTTTTATATTCTTTTTAATATATTTTCTGATTAAAAAACTCAAAATATTCAAATTAAAAATCAAATTTGTTTTAAAACTGAAATTTCACGTTCAAAAAGTGATATACTTGTAAAGACGTTACTCGAAAATAGCTTTGAATTTTAAATTAATTGAAAAGGAGTTGCTATAAAAATGAATAATTTTGAAGAGAAAATATTTTCTTGCACACTTTTGAATGTATTTCTAACTGATTTAAAATTCATAACTATTTCCATGGCACCTCTGTTATCCCAACACTAAGAACTTAATAAGAAACATTTCTATTTTATAAATATTTCCAAAAAATAAGTTAAAGTTTGGTAAACTAACTAGAAGATTCCTGAAGCTTTGCTAGATTTTACAAGACCTATCTAGTGCGTCTATGGTCATATCAATAAATTAAATTAAGATTTGCATTAGGTGACCAAAAGTAAACCACAGGAAATTAATGTTAATTTTGAAATTTATGAAAAAAGACCTCTCACTATTCGCTCTGAGCAGGCACTAAAAAACCATTCCACAAAAAAACTTCCTTTGTTGTCACGAAAAACAAAAAAAATACTCCAAAAGCGAATGCGGGGGCCACCCAGATTATTGAAGGACTCGAACCCCAACCCGCCTGATGCGAATTTTTCTATATTGTGTACTTAAACGAGAACGTTGTAAATGTATTTAGGATTCTCGTTAGTTGATAGAACTCCCATTGCATTCCAAGTGTAAACACGAGTGTACAGTTTTTGCCATGATGATCTCCAAGTAAAAAGCACCTTGGATATACCGAAACCCAATCCGCTCCAGTTCTTAATTGATTTTGTTTGTTTTCTTTTGTGTTAATGTGTGTTTTTTTGATTTATTTATTTTTTACTTTATGTGTTACGCACTTTAAGTTGAATGTGTGTGTGTGTGTGTGTGGGTGTGTCTGGAAATTATATAAACAATTTATCAACTAAAACTAAGTGTGTATGTTCTTAGATATTAACCTGTAAATTACAGAATAGATTTCTCATTTTCATTTTGTTTTATTTTTCGCCAAGTCAATGAAAAGAAAACATGATTATAGAGAGATGGTTGCTGCTTGATTTAAATAAAATTAACTATGTACTAGAAAATATGATATATATGTATATGTATTACGATATTGTATAATTAAAAAGATATGCAAAGAATAAAAATTAAACCTATTTGAAAAATGAATTTAATATTGGAGAAATAACTGAAAAATACAGAAATGAAAGAACAAAGGTTGCTCAAAGACCGAAAAAAAGAGGTATACAAAGAAAACGGTCTCGAGTCAACCGATATCCGTAAGAGGGGGAAAAAAATTGTTGTAGGTTTTTCTATAAATTTTAAACAATCTCTATTTGTTGAGGGACAAATTACATAATGTGAAGCTGGAGTTCTAAGGACGGGGAACTATAGTTATATATATATATTATGTGGCGTTTGAAACCTGCATGTGAGTAGAGAGATTATCAATTAACTCGAACACTAAGCACTGCTCTCCTGGAGAAGCCTCGTGGTGAATGGATGGGATGTCCTAAGTGCTGTGTGTGGCTTTTAATGATTTAAATCAACGATACAGTGTCAGTTCCTAGGGGGGCGGGTGCGAGGGCGGTGTATATAGCTCTATGGCAGTAAATAGTACATAATAATAGTTTAGAAATTACACATGTATCTAATATAAATATCTAATTATAAATAGTGTTACGATCGATCTTCCGAAATCTCTCTAAATGGTCAACAGTTGTTTTTTTTTTTGTTTTACATGCGTTTAGTAATCATTATTATTATAATTATTATCTCTGCTTAATTTTAGCCTTGCTCTAAACAAAATGAAACGCTAACAAATCCAAAAAATAGGCAATGGGTGTTGGGTTTGATCTTTGGGTAAACGAATGGGAAATCGAGTTGGGAAATCGAGAAATCTCTAGGTTTTAATATCAATTTTGAGTCATTCTAGAGTCTAGGTCTTTCTTTAAATTTATGTATTTTCTTATTACTTTTCTTATTATTAATTTCGATTTTCATTTAGCCGAGATTTTGCCATAATTTTGTGCTGAATCTCTTGTGGAAAACATTGATATTTATTCCCATTTTCGATTATTTCGATTACTTATCGTCCCAGTGATCGAACCACATCCTTTTCTAATCAAGTGAGGGGCGGTGTGAGTGTCGTTATGATATTTGAACTAACAGTTTTTCATACTTTTTTTCCTCAAAAAATAAGATCTAAGCTCGGGGATGCTCCAGATATTCGTCCACGAAAACAGTTCTCCCTTCTCATCTATGGCTTAAGGCGTTGCAATCTACGTATATAAAAGCTAAGGTGAAGCTCCTCGAGCTTCCTCAAAGATTCCCTGCCTTAAACTTGGTACAAAAAAAAAGTAGTCTTCGTTTTCAAGGCCGACCTGCATCCCCTACCTGCTTTTTGCACTCCTCGAGGTTGGCTCGACCTCAGAAGGCCAGCCAGGGATGATGCAACAGCGACTCCTTGGACCGATCTCCATAATCGTACGTCAATTCCTCGCCCGGCTCAATGTCATCCTTGGCCAGGAGTACCAGGTGAGGGCGCTGCTTGATCACCACAACCTTGGTCATCAGGTTGCCGTTACGCGAATGATTGATGAGGCGTCCCAGCTTTCCAGTGTCCACGGTGGCATCGATGCAGTACTGCTGAGTCTTGTGCTTAAAGTAATACATGTAGCAGCCGGCATTCTCGTCCAGCGCATATCGCTTCTCCCGCTCCGAGGCCTCGCTGATGGAGATGAGATCGCCGACATACTCCACCACAAACTCGTTGCGCTTAAAGGCTCGTTCGGCAATCACACCCCGGCCCTTGCCCATGAAGTGACGCACCTCGAGACCCTCGCAACGCTCCTCGAGTACAGCCTGCTCCAGGCCCCGCATCCACTCCTCTTTGACGGCGGTCTTAGTCTTGCGTACGCTTCTTCGAACAGGAAAGAAGTCGGTCATCTCGCGATTACCATTTGTGGCAGCCAAGGGAAGCGGAGGCAGTTGGCCTTTTGCAGGTCCCTTGCTTCTGGCCTTGGTCTTGGAAACGGGCGGTGGCTTGAGCATGGCTTTAATGCCCACTTTGTTGTTGCTGTTTTTGGCTGTGGCTGGTGCTTTGTTCTGGTTCTCCCGCTCCTCGGCGGCCTTCATCAACGCATGACAATCGTCCTCATCCTCTTCCTCCTCCTCGTCATCGTCGTCGAGTACAACAACAATGTCGTCCTGCTGCTGCTGCTGCTGGTGTTGCTGTGGCGGTGGTTTCTTTAGCTGTGGTTGTTGTGGCTGCTGGTAAGGCGCTTGTGGCTTTGGCTGGTTCAGTCTTCGTCGCGACTTGCAGGCGGCCACTGCCGCCGTAGTGGCGGGCAGCTTGCGTGGCGATTTGCGCGGCGACAGGGGATCAGTGTTACCTCCTCCTCCTCCCTTGCTTATCAACCCACCGCCTGCCGTCACCTTCAATGCGGTCTTGATAGGCGATGGGCAGAGTATGCGATGCGGAGTGGCTGGCTTTCGGCGTCGCACAGCTCCCGCTCCCGGAGCTGGTGATTCTGTGGCAGCTGCAAGTCCGCAGGCTACCCCACTGTCACAAGAGCTGGTGTCGTGCTGATCCACCTCAAAGTTTGGTAAAGGCAGCACCGGTTCCTCCCTTTGCCCATTCAAACTGACAATCTGATTGAAGCGTCCGTTTAGAACGCAGGCATTGAGCACCGAGGGCGGCGATGAGAAAACTCCACCGGCCACCTCAAAGCTGCGATTGATCTTGATGCTGGACGCTTTGGTGGGCGTCCGATCAATGTCCAGGGTAAGCACGGGCTCCTGCAGGAAGATGTTGTCGGTGCTGCTGCTGTGCGTGGAACTGTGGCTGTCCCGCAGCGTCGAACGGTGTGTTTGGAAGTCGGCCATGGTGCCCAGCACCTCCTGGATTTCATGTATCTCATGCATCTCTTGGATGTCCTGGATTTCTTGTATTTTCTGCATGGCCGCCACCTCATGCTGGTAGGGGCAAGGCGAAGTGGAGGAGGCCGTGGAGCTGCCATCGAAGAGAAGTTCCTCTACCACCTGCTGCAGCTCCTCATTGAGTTGCTCATCCGATAGCTTAAGTTCCTCATCGGCATCGGCTAGCTGTAAGTGCAGCTGCTCCTCGTCCTCATCCTGCAGCTTCAACTCCTCCTCCACCGTCTCTCCAGTGGCATCTATTGTCTTTTGCTCTGCTTGGTGGTGATTTGTGGAAGTGGCCACCGAATTTGTGGTATGCTTGGCTTTGAAAAAGTTCTCGATGGTACGCGTCTGCGAGCGAGTGGCCAGAGGCACCCCTGAAAATGATGGCCAATATATGTAAGCTATGTAAGCTAACCTCAAAACGCGACGACGCGACGCAAACACTCACCTATTGTTCGGCCCGCTGCCTTGCTGTCTTTGTTGTTGTTGTTATGGTTGTGGTGATGATGGTGGCCTCTGTTGGCCGCTGTGGCTTCCGGCAGATTGAGATTTTCGCTGGCCTTCATCAGGCGGCAGTCTTTTCGCTTTGGACTGGCAAAATACTGATCCTCCAGCAGGCTGCCCGCCACAGCGGCGGCCGCATTGAGGGGCTGTCCCTCGGGTATTGCTGCTCCGCCATGTGTGTCCTTCGACTCCTTGGCGGGCCGTGCTCGTCTGCGCACCATTATCATTGGTATGGAGCGTAGGCGGCGAGGGGGGTGCGCGCGTGATCAGTGGGCGGCAGTGGGGTTGGCTATAGTTTTGTTGGCGCGTTTTTCCTGGACACGCGTTTCTTCCCCCGTCCCTCACACACACTCGCACTCACTCGCACACACTCGTGGAAAGCTGACTGCAATTAGCTGAGGGAAAAACAACCAACAAAAAAAAAACGGAGAACTCATAAAACATTCGCACACACTTTGTATATTACATGTGTGTTTTTTTTTTTCGTTGTCGTTCTCCTCTCGCCGCCCCTCTGCGTACAGTTTTCGCCACAGAAAAAACGTCGCCCCGTTATTGTTGTTACTGTTGCTGCAGCTGCTGCGAAGCGAGCGAAAGAGGAAGAAGACCACAAGAAGAGAATGAAAGTCCGCGCCGTTGTTTACCTCGCTCGGGAAAGTGCCATTTTCTTAATTGTTTAAAATTAATTATCTCTTATGTGCAATGGCAGCATTTGGCTAAGCTATTAATTGCTGTTGCACTTTTCCGCAAACTTTTTTTGGTGTTCTTTCTCTCTTTGCGTCGGTACTAGTGGTGGGGCCACACCGACGATACTATCGCAAGTGCGACGTTGCGGTATTTTGCGATAGTCCAGAGGGGATAATAATTACAAAATATTAAAAGCTTTTTTTGTAGTTAAAACTAATATAATTTTGGAAATAACACATTTAATTTATTATAATGTTAATCTTGAATTTAACTTTAATTTGAATATCGAATAACCGATACTGCAACTATCGTGCTTATTTTTGCAACATACCTTTGGTTTTTTTTATGGGTGGCTCTGTGGGATCTCTTAAAATATAGAATTATTTAATTAATTTACCCTCCATGCAACGCAAAATTAATTTTATTATATTTAATTTATGTATTATGTTGGCTTATCGAATACGATCGACCTTTCGAATATTGTTATTCTATGATAACGATGTTTCTGTGATCGATAGGCAAGATCTCGATCTCTTCGCTTGCAATTTCATTATTATTTAAGCATTCGATGCTTCAAAAACCTAGAATTAGACGCTCTTGAGAGTAATCAGTAATTTCTTCTCTCAGAATACGAAATATAAATCCGTTTATTCAATTCCCACTTTTATCGGTCTCTTCGCTTCGTCCGCATCCCTTGGCTTTTTCGCGTCGGCGGAGTGCGGTAACATTGTTTGCATTTTCGCTTTTGGCAAAGTAAAAGATTCGCGCGTGAAAAGATTCCGCGCTGAAAGAAGTTGACAAACCAACACTTATCACTATAATACGGCAACAACAATATAGTTAAAAGTGTCGAAATAGTGTTGGCCACCAAACGCGTGTAAATGTGCGCTGGATCGCGACCCGCCAAGTCTGAAAAAACCGTTTTATTTTGCATGTCCAAAAAGGCGTGAAAATTTTCGGCGCCTTTTGAGTTTTTGTCACTGGGGCTGGCTAGGCTGGCTGGCGTTGTGAAATTTGCAAAGAACCGTTGCCTCCAACGCGTGGATTAATTAGTGTTGGAATTTGCGCGAAAATAAGGTAAATCTGCCAATATGCCGATTTGCAAGCGGGACGGCTTCGACCTGAATCAGAAGGAGGGCAAGAACGAAACATTCCATGACAACGACCAAGTCTTTTGCTGCTACCTCACCAAGCGCATTTTTCGCGACTACGAGTAAGTGCATCCTCTATATCCTGTTCCCTTGACCCCGCCCCCCCTGGGCCCACCGAAAAGTGACGCCAAAGCAGACACTGCGCTAAAGTATACAACAAAGCGACGCTGCGAGCGCATGCATGTGATGTACATAGGCGTACATCACGGCGTTCGCTGTGTGTGTGTGTGTGTGTAAAAGCATGCGTGTGTGTGTGTGTGTGTCGAATCGCGTGGGCCTGGGGCACAAACAACGCTGTGGCGGTGGCGGGAACATTTACAGCTGCCGCCAGAGACAGCTGTTGCCGCGGCGTTGCCACCTGGCGGAAAAGATAGCGCGCCAAGGGAGTGTTTTGAATTTTATGCAAATCTTTGAATTTATTAATTTTCCTGCAGCAATTACTTCCGGCACGTGATGGTAATCAACTCCACGGTGTGGCAGTGCGAGGCTACCGGCAAGGACAGCCTCACCTTCGAGGAGGCCCGGAAGAGCGAGCGGGCGGCCCGCAAAAAGATGGAGCAGTTCAAACAGAGCCTGCGGGCACCCGTGCTACTCGTAGTGGAGCATGCCCGCCAGTCGGCGGTCAATACACTGAACTTGCTGGTGGCCAAGTTCCTGCGCAAGCGTTACTTCATCGGCGAGGAGGTGACAGTGCTGGGCAAGAAGAACACCACCTACAAGGTGGTGGGCATTAATATGAACAAGGCGGTGCCAGAGCCCAGCAATGGCATCTACGAGGACACCGATGCTCTGGTCTATCGCCTGCGAGCCCTCAAGGGCGATGCCAGCACAGAGATTGATGTGCCCTTCAATCAGTTGCGACGCGCTCGCTTGGAGTTCAACATGGAGAATCTGAGTATGTTCATCAAGAGCAATGTCTCTCGCGTGGATGGTTTGTTGCGACCCAAACCCGATGCCTACAAGCAGTATGTCACGGATCCCGGCGTGAACTTCTCCAGCATTTTCATAGGCAAAATGCCGCGATATTCCCCCTCCAAAATCAAGAAGCCCGATGCCAAGAAGCAGTCCACTCTAAACAAATTTATTGTGACCGATGAGCAATCGGCTGCCAAGTCCAAGGCCAAAGCCAAGGCAGATGCCAAGTCGCTGGCCGAGGAAATGGAGCGGGTGCGACTGGAGAAGCAGGTGAGGCTGGTGCAATTGGAACGGGAGAAGGCGGAGAAGAAGGCACAGCTTATGGAGCGCGTTGAAACCGAATGCAATTCGCTGCTCCGCAAGACCGATGACCTGGAGCGATCCGATCAGAAGCTGCTGCCCCGCTACAACCAGATTGTCACACTCCTGCCCCAGCGACTCCTGGGCGATGCCTTCATGATGCGCGAGTTTATGCACACGTACGCGGGCCTACTATCTGGTATAGAGGTTTTCCGACAGAATATCAGCTTCTACGAGATGACCCGGGCGCTGAGTGCCCGAGAGATTGCAGGGCCACTGTCGGACATCCTGCTTGTGCTGCTGGGCACTGTTTTCGATCTGCAAAAGGAGGAGGAGGAGGAGTGCTCGGTGACCTATCTGGATAGGATTTCGCAGCACTCGGAGCCGTATCGCAGCATGTCGCAGGCCGCCCAGTGTCACTACTACTCCAAAAGGCACTTCTCCTTCAAGGTAAACGAACTCCCACTGGATGCATTGACCCTCAGTGAAGTCCTGCGTCTGCATTTACTGGGCTCTGGCGCCGTGGTGAACGAGAAGGCCGAGCGTTGGCGGGTGATGTACCGCAATGGCTACTCCTCAAAAGAGGATCCCGGCCTGGAGCTGCGCTTGAAACATGCACACATTTTGCGAGCTTTGAAAAACCAACCCGTTTATAAACTAAAATTCAGCGATATTATAATTTTGATCCGCTGCCTCATGTCCCAGATACTCACCTATTCGGGAACCATTAATCTGATTGAGGAGCGTCTGGAGCAGATGGCCAAGGCCAAGCAGGAGCTGCGAGCCCTCGTCTCAAATGAAAACAAACGTCTTGCCGCCGTGGAGGTCAACAGAAAGAAGCTCAACCAGACGCATCAGCAGGCCATTGGAGGCGTGGAGCCCACCAAGAGGGATGCCATGGTGGACAAGCTGAACAAGAGCATTGCCGAACTGCATGCCCAGTCGGAGCATCAGCACAGGAAGCACGAGCAGCAGGTTTTGGAGTTGCATTCGCAGCTTTTTAACTTTCTGGTCTACCTGGGCATGGATCGTTGTTACCGGAAGTACTATGTCCTAGAGTCCATGCCGGGCATCTTTGTGGAGCACTCGCCGGACAGCTTGGACACGTGCCTGGAGCAACCGCCGCTAAACAAATCGCAAACGGAGATACGTCATCAGGCTCAGTTGCCCAAGAATCGCAAGGATTTGCGGCTTTATCTCCTAAAACTGTACGGAGATGATGACAAGAAGACCAGGAGAAGCAACAAACAATCGCTGGAGAATAAGGAGAATCAGGAGCATCGCTTGAATGGGACTGCAGAGCCCATGGAAGTGGATGCAGATCCTCCCACGGCTCCCACACAATTCGAATTGATGATGTGCAGCGGCGACAAGCACAACTGCATTGTTCATGACCCGAAAAATGGCCAAAGGCAGCGATGGTCCTACATCTACAAGCCGGAGGAGATCGATGATCTAATAAGGGGTCTCAATCCCAATGGTCTAAGGGAATCGGAGCTCCTGCAGGAGCTCACAGTGATGCGTTCCCTCATCGAACAGCATGTGAAGACCTGCCCCGTGGAGGTGCTCCAACTGGAGAGTGAGCCGATGCGCAAAAAGTTCCTGGCCACCATGCACGCGGATACCCATCGCAAGTACGGTGAGGCCAACTTTGGAGTCCCACCAGACACCGACTTGAATGAGGTGATGCGCCTGCACTTGGCGGATCGCCTGCTGCAGTTCGAAACTGATATCTATACGGGAGATCTGGGCAAGCTAAAGGTCAAGGATATGGAAAAGTGGCGAAATGATTTGCTCACCGGCCACTACGATCCCCAGGGTAAGGTGCAGTGGGGACCGGGCGGCAAGCTGGAGGATGAGGTGGCCAACGGTTCAACGGACAATGAGTCACATGAGGATCATGCGGAGGTCGGAGACGAGGAAAAGGATGGTGCATTGGTGGGTAAATATGCCAAGAAACCATATCGCGATCCTGGCCACTTTTTGATGGTCTCCGCCGAGGAAGAACCCTCTGCAGCAGATAGCGAAGATGAGGTTGAGGTTGAGGAGGAGGAGACTGTGACTGATATACCTAGCGAGGTGCACAATATGGCCTCGGCTCTGCTTCAAGTGGAGCAGGCCATTGGCAAGCGTTTCCTCAAGGAACCCTACGGCATGAAAAAGTGGGATCCCAAGCAGGAGGCCCAAAAGCTCGCCTGTGAGGCGCGTCTGCATCAGTGGGAGGTCTCACTGATGGCCAGCACCAGCTTTGCCCAGGTGTTCCTGCACCTGAATGTCCTGCACGATTGCATCCAGTGGCGACGCTCCACCAACAAGTCCTTCTGCAAGGTGTGCCGGCGTGGCAGCGATCCTGACAAGATGCTGCTCTGCGATGAGTGCAACGGCGGCACTCACATGTTCTGCATGAAACCCAAGATGAGGACGGTGCCACAGGGTAACTGGTATTGCAAGGATTGCGTCAAGGATCTTGGCCTGAAGAATGCCCAAAATGAAAAGGATAAGAAACAGGCAGCGGCCAAAAAGAAGCGCAAGTTTATTGTGGAGGACGAGGAGGATGATGAGCCCGAAGAAGAAGAGGATGAGGAAGACGATAATGATGATGATGAGGAGGAGGAAGAGGATCAGGAGGATGAGGAAGAAGAAGAGGAGGAGACGGCCGATGACAAGAGCGAGGCCTCATCACGTACTTCAGTCAAGCTCAATGGTCGTCCAGCGAGGGGTGTGCGCACAAGTTTACGCGCCAAACGACTCACATCCAAAGAAATCGATGAGGAGGTCAACGGCGAGGCAGTGGGCAGTGAAGCGGGCGATGAGGCTTCTTTGGAGGACAACGAAGAGGAGGAGGAAGCGTAAGTCTTTTACTTACATATCCATATTTCTTAGATGTTTAATAATTTATAAATTCTTGTCAAACAGCGAAGAGGAAAAGGTCTGTCAAACCTGCTTCTATGACGGCAGTGAAATCCGCTGCGTTCGCTGCAGTTTGTACTATCACCTGGAGTGCGTTCATCTTAAGCGACAGCCGCGCTCAGAATTTGTGTGCAAAAAGTGCAAGACCACGGAGACACAACGTCCCAGACGCCGTCATAGTCACAGTGAGTTTAAATTTGCAATGAAAAAAGTTCTTTAGCTTCTCGTTTGAGATTGAAAGTAAAAAGAAAGGACAATAGAGCTGAAAATAAAAACAATTCTACAATCGATTAATCGATTTTTTAAAAAGTATGCCTTACATCGGTATACATTTTCAGAATCGATTTAATCGACAAAAGTTCTACACGTCTGTAATTTATGGAAAATTTAAGTACAAAGTTAAAATTTTTTTATTTATTATTTTAAATTATAATTTGTGCTTATAATTGATTTACTTGTTATTTTTTAGAAAAAAAAAAACTATTTAATAATTTAAAATTATTAAAATTTTAATTATAATAAATCGATTTTAAGGGAATCGTTTTTTAATGGTAAATTATTAAAATTTAAATTATTACTAGTTTCGATTTTAATCGATTATTATCGATTTACTTGTTATTTTTTAGAAAAAAAAAACTATTTAATAATTTAAAATTATTAAAATTTTAATTATAATAAATCGATTTTAAGGGAATCGTTTTTTAATTGTAAATTATTAAAATTTAAATTATTACTAGTTTCGATTTTAATCGATTATTAACGATTTACTTGTTATTTTTTAGAAAAAAAAACTATTTAATAATTTAAAATTATTAAAATTTTAATTATAATAAATCGATTTTAAGGGAATCGTTTTTAATTGTAAACTATTAAAATTTAAATTATTACTAGTTTCGATTTAAATCGATTATTATCGATTTTATTTTAGGGGAATCTTTTTTTAATTTAAAATTATTAAAATTTAAATTATTACAGTTTTTGATTTTAATCGATTATTATCGATTTAGTAAAATATTTTAGAAAAAATCGATTAACGATTAATCGATTTATTTACAGCTCTAAAGTTAAGCTAGATCGATAAGAAACGTAAAAAATGATGCTTAAGAAAGTGTATTTATAGGAATTTCAAAATCTACAAAACATTTTCTTATATATATCCTTTATTTCTACCCTAGTGAACGGCGACAATGACGACGATCATGATCAGGATGAGCCGCAGGCCAAACGCTCTCGTTCCTCCCGCAACTCGATGCGTTTGTCCCTTGACAAGTCCGCCCGCCAGAGCAATGGCAACAACAACAATAACAACAGCAGCAGCACCAATAACAACAACAATCACCGGCGAAGTGGCCGACGAACGAACGAGAACAACAACCTGCCGTTGAACAGCTCCGCCTTGTACGATCTGCTGGAGCAGATCATGAAGCACAAGGCGGCTTGGCCATTCCTGCGACCAGTGCTAACATCGGAGGTGCCCGACTATCATCAGATCATCAAGACGCCCATGGACTTGGCCAAGATCAAGTCCAAGCTAAACATGGGCGCCTATCAGCTGAACGAGGAGGTACTCAGCGACATACAGTTGGTGTTTAAGAACTGCGACCTGTACAACGAGCAGGGCAACGAGATATACGAGTGAGTTAGAGCCCAAACTTTATTTTATTTGGAATTTGATGTTAATATATATCCTTTTTCTGTTATCCTCAGTGCTGGCTGTCAATTGGAGCGTTTCGTGATGGGCTGCTGCAAGGATATGCAGCTGCCGTTCAAGCCCAGCGACATGAACGAGGGGGAGGCCGCCGCCTGCTGAGCCTGCTGCCATCGTAGCGCTGATCTCTGCCAGCCCAGCCGATCGTGTGTAAATTAGTTAGCCGTAGTTTCAGTTCGTTCCGTAGGCTTAAGCACAAACAAACATCCAATTATCCTAGACTTAAGTGTACTCTCTAATCTATGTTTAATCTTAGCGAGCAAGTTCAAAGTTCAGCGCAAGCACGCACACACACAAGGCAAGCAAAAAGAAAATTCGTTTCTGTTGATTTTTCGAGACTTTTTATTTATGTATTCATAAATTATTGTAGACACACAGGTTCCACAATCAATAAATGAAGTGAGTGAAAAAGAAAGTAACGATTTGAATTAATTATTTGTTTAGTTTTAGTAAGGCTTAAGCTGGATATAAAAGCGGTAAGAAAAAAAAGACAACTTGTTTTGAAGCTTCCCAGCAGACAAAGAGCGGTGATACGGACAAAGAATCGGACTTTCCGCATTAGTTCCGCTTAATGCTCAAAAACGGATGCGTCAACGGATGAATAGCGAACAAGTATAGCAAATTCTTAGGCTTATATCCGATAACAATGTGAAAGTTCAGCAATCGAAATCTTATTTTCTGCCACAAAACCCATGACAGGTGAATCGAACGTTTTGTCCGCTTGAAACCCGTAAAACTATCGTTTTCAATATTATAAACGAACGTTTTGTCCGCTTGAAACCCGCAAAACTATCGTTTTCAATATCATAAACGAACGTTTTGTCTGCTGGGTTACGCTAAAAAGTAAAACTGGTTAGTTGATAATTGATAAAACACTGAAGGAATAGAAATATAAACATAAAAAACAAAAAAATACTTTGATTTAGATTAGTTTTATGAAGTTTTTAAAACATTTAAATCACATGATTTATTTGCGAAAAAAAATATAAAAAAAAGGTTACGTGAGGATGGAAGAAAAATTCCAAAATGATAAATCCACTAAAATATTATCGAAAATATCGAACACTTTTGTTATCGAAATTTTCTTCCATTCAGTTTATAATACTTTCCATGAAAGCTATGCCTTTATGTTTAATGTGTGTGGTTTCAAAAGAGATCCAAAAAGAAGGATGGGCTATGTTGCTTATCAAAATGAAAGTTCAGCCTATGAAGCTGGGTTATATCTTAGCTTAAATGTAATATGTATGGGGTCCAGTCTACATGGACGAAGATGTTGTTGAAGCTGTCGATTCCGTGTTGCACATGTCCGAAATCAGGCCATTGACGACGCTCTTGGGAGGATGATTGTGGTTGGAAGTCAGCTGGCTATTGTTGTTGGCCTCCGGTTCCGCTAGGAAGGGAAACGAGCTGGATGTGCTGGGAGCCTGAGACAATTGCGCCTCCATGGAGGTCATCGATGTGGTGGTGTTGCTGCTGCAGGAGCTGCCACCGCTGCTGCTGCTGCTGCTGGTACTGGCGGTATCCTCGTCGGCTTGTGCATAATGATTGCTGTTATTGTTATCCCCGGTGGAAGGCTGCTCCTCCTCCTCCCCGTCCAGATATTCGGTGTCATTGGAGGCGACACTATCGTTGTCTGGATGGGAACCAGAAAGTTGCCGACGATTAGTACGTCTGTGTTTGAGGACTGAAACCCGCTGATGCGACTTCTTCCGCTTGCGATCACTCTGGACGAGAGTGGACTGCAGGGGGTCAACTGGAAAATGGGAATTAATTATTTATTTATTATTATTATTTATTTTATTCTTATAAAACCTGAGCTACCTATTGTCTTTAAAGTTTGTGGCACGTTTCAAGTCCTTATAAAGAAACTAAACCACAACATAAACACCAAGTCATGGTTGGAAGTCAAGTAGAGTCAACAAACCCCAGGCACTTGCCAATAATTGTTGGTAGCAATACGCCCTAAGGTGTCAGCGTTTTTGACACTAAGCAAATACTTTGGCTAGAGGGATGTCAAGCCCCACCCTCAGGTATCCTTTGTATTCTGTCCTGTCCTATTGTTAGCTCCACAATCTCAGTTGCGGGTTCAGTAACCATTGATATGTCGGCGACTCTGCAGCTAATTATGCTGCTGACCCTTGTGGGTGGAACCGTGGGTCAAGCCAATAACACGGACCAGGACTACAGGCAGGTGTTTGCCTCCATTTTGGCCCAACTGGAGGGTGGCCTTGAGCTCCATTTGAGGAGTTACAGTGATGCAGAGCTGGGCATTGTGCAGTTTTTGTTGAAGCAGCCGAGGAATTCAGTGCAAATCAAAGTGAATTCTGAGGAGGAGAATGAGAAGGAGGAATTTACAGACATGAGACACCATTTCTTTCTCTTTAAGGATGTGAAGGATATGCAACAAAGTCGGAATAACTTGATAAATACCGATGGCTTTTATATACTCTCCCTAGAGAATCAGTTGCCTGAGGATGATCAGGTTCTAAAGGACTTTATGTCCCAAAACTGGCTGCAACATGGTCATAGTCGCATTTACTATATTCAGCTAAGTACAAATCGTATCCTCCTCTACAATCCCTTCCAGCAGAGCATTGTTTGGGTAAAGGATCCCAAAACTTATGGTCAAATCTATCAGAATCTCAATGGCTATCCTTTGCGTATATACATCTTTGATTCTGTTTACTCGGCTGTCTTGGGAGATGGCGAAAACAAGAAGGTATTGAGCGTCACAGGAGCGGATGCCAAGTTGGCCAAAACAGTGGCCAAACAATTGAATTTCACAGCGGATTATCTATGGCCGGATGATGAGTTCTTTGGGTAAGAGAAACCTTTAAATAGCATCTTGCAATTTTATACCAATTTGTACTTTCCAGTGGTCGCCTGCCAGATGGTTCTTTTAGTGGCGGCGTGGGTCGTGCCCATCGAGGGGAGGTGGACATCATCTTTGCGGGCTTCTTTGTCAAGGACTACCTCACCACACAGATGCAGTTCAGTGCCGCCGTCTACATGGACGACTTGTGTCTGTATGTGCAAAAGGCTCAAAGGATTCCCCAGTCCATCCTGCCGCTTTTTGCTGTCCACACGGATGTGTGGCTCTGCTTCCTGCTGGTGGGTCTCCTGGGTGCCCTGGTCTGGCTCTTGTTAAGGCTTCTCAATCTCAGACTAAACATCGAAAGGATACAGGATGATGGAGTAAGCAGAGATTCTTATTTAAGGACAGCTGCCAGGCGCATCTTCATAGACACTTGGGTGGTCTGGGTTCGTGTGAATATCGGCCGCTTTCCACCCTTCCACTCGGAGCGCATTTTTGTGGCTTCGCTGTGCCTGGTCAGTGTGATATTCGGTGCCTTGCTGGAGTCCAGCTTGGCCACTGTTTACATTCGACCCCTGTACTATAGAGATACGAATACCATGAGGGAATTGGATGAGAGCGGGCTCCCTATTTACATCAAGCATCCTGCCTTCAAGGATGACCTCTTTTATGGCAGTGACTCGGCGGTGTATCGACGGTTGGACTCCAAAATGATGCTGGTTGCCGAGGGCGAAGAGCGACTCATCGAAATGGTGTCCAGGAGGGGACATTTCGCTGGGGTAACACGCTCCGCCAGCTTGGAGCTGAGTGACATCCGGTATGTGATGACCAAGAAGGTGCACAAGATACCCGAGTGTCCCAAGAGCTATCATATTGCCTATGTCCTGCCACGTCCCTCGCCCTATTTGGAGGAGGTGAACCGGATAGTCCTACGCCTGGTGGCCGCTGGTATCGTTGGACTTTGGACAGGGGAGACCAAGGAGCGGGCCAAGTGGAGCATTCAGCGGTTCCCGGAATATCTGGCTCAGCTAGACGTTGGGCGGTGGAAGGTGCTCACCCTCTCCGACGTCCAGCTGGCCTTCTATGCTCTGAGTATAGGGTGTATACTGGCGGGAATTGTGTGTCTGACGGAGATCTTTCTGAGGCGCAAAAGCAGCAAGATGCGTCGCAAAAACAAACTCAATTTAGGTCATAAGTTTGCCTTTTATGATTAGATTTTTATCATGTTTTTCAACAGTTAATAAAATATATATTCCATAAAAAAAGAAAAAGGATAAATCTTACCTGCTTTCAGTTCCTGCGTCCTGCGTGGACTCCTGCCAGTTTGACGATGCTGCTCCCTTGCTGCCGCCTCCGCCGAGGTGGTGGGCAGCTCATCATCTCCAAAGAGGCGCTGCGTCTCCTCCAGCCAGTCGCTGATGCGCGCCTGTGTGGCTGCCTGTTTCTGCTCGCCCAGCAGCCGCTGGAGCAGTTGGTCCACGCTGCGGGGCATCCCGGTGGTGCCCCTGACCGCCAGTTGGAGCAAAGCCCTCCGCTTCTTGGCTATCAAATAGAAGATGCGATTGGGATGAGTCTGCCAGCTAAGTTCACTGACATTGGGCGTGTCGTTGTCCTGCTCATTATCCTGCTCCTGTTGTTCATTGGTCGTTGGCTGATCGTGATTGTGATGATCCTGATCCTCGCGTTCCTCATCGCTGGGCTCCTCCGTTGCCGAGCTAAGCTCACTGCGCTCTGTTGAGGTTTCCGAACTGCTGCTGCTGCTGCTCTGATTGTCCACCGTGCTCCAGGACTCCAGTTCACGCTGCACCAGAGTGTCGAAGAAGGCCAGCATCACCTGATCCTCGTCAGTGTTGCGGGCACTAAAGTCTTGAGAGACATAATCCGAGGAATTGCGGTGGAGAGTGCGAGTGCAATAGGGCAGCTCTTCGGCCTGGGTGAGGGAACCCTCCCAGCCTTGTTGGGCAAATGGGCTCCACAGCTTAAGGGGGGCGAGCAGGATTATAGAAATATTAATTTAAGGATTTCTACTGCCTCGCCCAACTTACTTTAATGATCTTTTCCACGCCCGAGGAGGCCAGAAGGCAGCGCTGGCGATTATAGCGCACCTGATTGACTATGGATCGGTGGCCGGTAAGGATAACCGGTGGAGTGTCCACCCACTGGTTCTTCTCCTCCACTGAGACAGGAAAGTGGGATTATTTGACATTTAAAGATAACTTTAAATTTGTTTGGTTTAACTCACAATCCACTCCATCCATTCGCCAGATAAACATGTTAAAATTATCCGAACCGGAGACCACCAGCTCATCCTGTGGCCCCGCAAACGTGCAGCTTTTCATGGTGCAGGAGTTGAAGTATTCGTCATGATAAAAGGTGGCCACCGGCTCTGATGATCCAGGACTAAAAAGTATCGGCGGCAGACGCCGATGTAGGGTCAGGAGCAAGGTGCCATTGCAATTGAAGCGAACACTCATGCAGCTGGGCGACTCCGGGATGTAGTTGTATTGGCACAAGGCCCTGGCAGAACACACAGAATTAGTAGCTTAAAATACCTCGAATACCGCAATGAAAACTCACTGCTGATGATGCCTCAGGTCCCAGAGCATGGCTCCTCGCTTGGCATTGGCCGTGGCCAGAAAGTTGCCATTTAATGGATGAAACTCCACGGCATTGAAGGGTGTCTTGAATTTGGCAATGGCCAATGGCTCGGATTTGCCTGCCCTAAGGTCGTAGACTAGGATCTCGCCGTGCTCTGTGGCCACGCTGAACAGATGACCACTGGTCCTGTCCACACTCAGTCCGTAAACGGGACCGTCGTGTGAGAAGTGCCTAAGGAGAGTGCCACTTTTAAGGGGAAAAGCAAGAGAGAATATGAAATATACAATTTACATATTTATTTATTAATAATTAATAATTTTTGATTAATAAGTAATTTTTTTCTATGCCTTTAATCTATTTTTTTTTATTTTTTTTCTATTTATATATATTTTTTTCATATATTTTTCTTAGTGAAAATATTTTTTTTTTTAATTCATTTTTGTTTGTTTCAAAATGGTTGCTTTTTGTTCATTTCTGTTCATTCTATTTCAAATTTATTTCAATTAATTCCATTGATTTTTTTTTATTCAAGATTATAATATATATAATATTTATTTAATTTTATAATATTTTATATTAATTTCTCATCATTAAATTCTATTGTAATTTTATTTTATTTGTATGTTCTATTTCACTATTATTATATGTTTGGTATTCATTTATTCATTTATCTTAATATTCATTCTATTTATTTCGAAATAATTTGATTCATTCTATTCATTTAGGTATTCATTCTATACTATTAGTTAAATTTGTTTCTTTTTAGTATATTAATTTTAAACAAATTATTTAATTCTATACATTCCTTATAAATATATTTTTTTTTTTTAAAATAAATATTAAAGAAAAGATATAAAAATCTAAAAAAAACTTGGCCAGAAGTCGAAAAAAGTGTAGTTAAAACCCATAAAAATTCCAATAAAAATAAAATCACTTACGTGACCAGATCATGTTGGATGACCAAGTCATCGTTCCCCCCAGACAGTATATAAGAGTTCTGGATATCAAATCCCAGACAGAAGATATTGCTGGCATGCTTCACGTTCATGGAGCGAGGTTTCCCCAATTGGGAGGCTACCTCCCGGTCAATGTTCCACAACAAAACACGCTTGTCATCGCCACCTGGAGAATTACAAATGGATTAATTTAGAAGATAGAACGATTACCAACAGGTTGCCGGCACCACTACTCACCGGAGGCCAGTAACTGTCCTCCTTGGCTGAACTCCAAGGCATTTACGCAGCCATAGTGACCGGTTAGGTTGCGCTGATACAGATTCTCCGCCGCACTGAGACGCTGCCGGAAAATGGCAGCAGGCAGGTGGCCAGCCACCAGTTGGTTCTCCCGCTGGCCCAGGGCCAGGTCAAGATTCCGGGTCTCCAAAGAGCGTAGATTCTGCCACAGGCTCATAATGCCGGCAGGGATTTGGATAAGGATTTGGATTTGTTTTGGAGTTTCTCACAAGGCGAGCGAGTAGGGCTGGGAATTCGGATTACGCTGTGGCTTCCAGGGGGCCAGCAAAGCACACATATCGCCCCTCACTTCACCTCACACTCCCACTGTTGCCGCTGCTGCTGCTGCCACTGCCACTGCTACTCTTCACTTTTTCACTCGACAAAATCTTGCGTTTAAATTCGAGCTGCAAACTCTTATTTTTTACATTTAAACAATCACTTAAACAGCCAGAAATTGATGGTGAAATGTATTTACAAGTTGCTAAAGTAAAGCCACGAAATCGGAGCTGCGACGGACTGGTTTAATCATTGCTGCTCGCTCCCCTAATCAAAATGTTTTTCAGAAAGTATACAAACCGAGAAACCAACGAAACAGCTGTTCGCCCAGCTAGCGACAGTGGGGCGAGACCGTGCGAAAAGTGGCCTCACCTTGGGCTGATGGTAGCAGAAAGGTATATTAAATTGACACTCCTTTAAGGATTAAAAAAAACATGTATTCTTAAATATATGTTAAGTAGCTTTCGGAGAATTAAATAACTTGAAATATTTGTAGTTGATTACTAGATCCCTATTTTGTTTACTATATTTATTTCATTTTTTAATGATTTATTGAATTTTTGTACCAATGAAACAAGATACAATATCTTGTAGAATAAATCGTTAATCACAATTAGTATACGAGAATAATTTTTAATTTTCCATTTCTATAAATTATTTATTGTTTAAAATCAATTTGTGAAGCTAAATAAAACTCCATATTCTGAAAACAGATTCCACCAATTAATAAAACCAATTAAAAGTAATTAAATTCCATATGAATCAAAAAACTATAGATCCTTTTTTAAACAAACATTTAATTAAGTTTCTCGTAGCATTTTTGAAGCATATCGCGGTAAAGGAATCAAAGGAAATAACACACAAAATCTACAGCAAAATATGGTATTATTTCTAAATATATAAATATAAAAAATATATTATATAAATATAAGCCAGGTTCGGGCACGGAATGCTAAGTTCGAAGCCCGAGCCTCACCCTTAAGGACATAAGCCTGAGGAAATTAAAAGGAAAGCTGTCCTGCATCTGCTTTTTTGAACTTCCAAATCCGTTTGATGATTCTTAGTGTCATTATGATGGGAATTATGACACTTTCCCTCCAGAGTTCGTCTAATTTTTTAAGAAAAACACTGATTACCATGGTTTCAGATATATTTAAGAACTTTTTATAAAACAATTAATTTATTTTTCAGCACATCTTAATATAAAGAGGTAAATGCTTAAATATTTTGAGCCCCCTCCAATGATCTGATATATCTGATATCACCTCCAACAGTCATCAAATTTATAAAACTCGCCATTCAGGTATTATCTCAGGTATTGTCTTCATTGTGACGATGGAATTACAAATAGGAAAATAGGGAAAATATCACACACTAAACTAGTATACAGTAAAATCTTCTATGAAGTCACGCTGCATCCCTGGATATGTCAGCAGCTTGTCTGTGCGGCCTGGAACAGATTCGAGTAGTTGATGGCAAAGAATATGGCCACCGCACCAATTGCCGAGCCCAGCTGTGTGATGGCGCCCACCCAGACCAGCGACTGGCCACCCTGAGCCCGCATCACGGTGGTAATGCCCAGCTTTGTGTAGCTCACAATCCCCACCAGCAGGGTCCAGGCGGTGACCACCAGCACGGCGCCCACTGTTTGATCATGGAGCGGCGGCAGAGGACTCAGGGCGGCCGTGGTGAAGACATAGCTGGTCAGCAGACCCGCCAATATGGAGAGTATCGTGATGAGACGCAGCGATGTGAAATGCAGAAACATGGCCATGAAGCAGGCCACCGGATTGGCAATCACACTGAGCGTGGCCGCCAAATGGTACGCCTTTGATCCGTAGGGAGCACTAGAATAGGACTGAATGCTGCCAAACATTCCGTTGCTGAACAGCGAGATGGCCCCGATCAGGAGGAGCAGGTAAGTGTATTGTCCCTTCGAAAGCTTCTCCACTTTTACAGCCTGCTGCTGGTTATCCGCCTCTCCGTAGACGTACTTGTTACCCTCGGTGACCGTCACCTGAGCATATTCCCGTCTAGCCACGGGCAGTGAATTGAGCAGGGTGTAGCCCACATAGCTGAGGACCATCAGTCCGAAGAGGATGAGGAAGAACACACGGGTATCGAACCTTGGCGGTGTCTTCAACAGCTCGTAAATAGGATCTCCCGTTTCGGTTACATTCACCAACGTGCACTCGCCACTCTCACCGATGCCCTGGATCAAAGCGGTCACACTGGGCAGCAGCCCGCTCAGTCCCTCGCCAATGAAGTAGGTGACCATGTACTGTTCCTTGAAGCGACCCATGTAGGGCATGAAGAGCACAGAGCTGGTGCAGGCATTCAGAGCCGTAAAGCAGGTCAGCACAAACAGGGCCACACTGTGATCCGTCCCATTGACCGGAGCAGTTCGGTTGTAAAAGAAGGCGGTCAGCAGGCAGGAGATGGCACCCACCAGCAGCACTCCATGGATGGTCCAGCCATCGTTCAGTTTCTTTGGTGAATATTTTTGAATGGCCGTGTAGAGCAGGGGTCCCAGGTTTCCGATCTGCACCATCACGCTGAGGTACGAGGGCAGACTCCAGCCCTCTGGGGCTTCGTCCACCAGCAGAGGTAGTTGTATAAAGGTTCCATTGACGCCCAGCCAGGTGCCGATGCCAAAAAAGATGGCCAACAGATCGACGATCCAGCTGCGATCTTTGAATTTCGAGCCCAACTCCATGGTCTGCTTTTTGGCGTCTCCCCAGTTGAGGAACAAGCTCAGTTCACTCTTCCTCACCTCAAGTGGAGGGCATCTGTGGGTGGAAAAATGAAGATTAAAGATTAGTTTCGTAAGAAAAGTTCAAATGAAGATAAAAGAAAACTGTTGAGAGGGGGTTACAACATCGGAAACTATGTGTATCTTATCTTATAACTTCTTTATAGGTCACAAGATTACTATAAATAATTTAAAGTAAACTCTTTTGCTTACCGGAATTTGATTTTGATTTAATTACAATTTAAATAAATAATTTGTAAACTTATGTAGTTTAGTTTAGTCTATAAAAAACACTATTTAAAGCATGCTACATTGTAGACTGCTAAATGATATTATCTTAGGTTTATGGCTCTACGTTTGTTTGGTGTTATTTTCGCTCATTGCTTCAAAATGTTTGTTTTACCTAATTTTGTTTTTTGATTTATATTTAAATAAAAAATTTAAAAGACTCTAAAATACACTATTTAAAGCTTGCTACATTGTAGTCTACTATATGATATTTTCTTAGGTTTATGGCTCTACAAATCACAAACGTTTATTTGGTGTTACTTTCGCTCAATGCTTCAGATAAGGTTTTAAAAACTCATTATTATCAGGCAGGTTGTGGCATTTACAGTTCATTATATTTGTCTTTTGGACAGATAACCGAGAAGTAATTGCGATTAAAAGAGGGTTTTGTGGTTTAATATTACATATTTGTAGGCTGAGGAATTTTTTACACTAGGAAAAAAAGGCAAATATATTAATATTTAAAGAAAAACTTTGACTATTTAATTTAAGCAATATCTATAATATTTCCAGCAGAGATGCTTTTAGTATAGTGGATGCTTGATTTAAAGAAAATATAAAATTACTTGTGAAAAGGTCCATTAAATAAATAAATATTTTAAAGGAATATCTCTATGGTAAATTAGTAAAATAAATAAGAGTACTTTCTCTTAATACTTTTATTTCCTAGTTCCCCATTTTAACAACTTTAATTATGTGAATTTAAATACCACTTATCAAAAATAATTATAAAATTTTCCCACCATTAATCACTTCGATTGGATAGCCAATTATAAAAACAAAAATTTGAAGTTCTTAAGATATATCCATCTATTTGCTAATCTTATTTTCGAGTGATATTGAGTGGTGTGCCGGTGGTCACATACGATCCGCATCTAATCTGCTAATTCAATTAATTGGGACCATATTTCCATGGAGTGCCGTTGTCTGCACGTATCTGGCTGAGGACGATAAGAATCGCAATCGGAAACTGAATCCACTTAACCCACAGCCGTAACAAACTTTATTAATTACAAAACTTTATCTTTTTTTTGAGAAATTTAAAAATGATCTTGTCTAAATTAACATCCTTGAAAATCCAATTCTAATATGAGGATTAATAGTGATGGAGTTTTTAAAGTGACTTAAATGATTAATTACATTTTTGAATAATTTTAAATAATATTTTAAAATTAATTTTTGTAAAATTTGTGACAGCCTTTAATATCTTTTGAAATGTTGTTTTTCTTTTTGAATAAAATAAAATAAAAAAGGGATTGTATAAAATCAGAAATGCTTTAAAACGGGGTTAGGTTCTGAATCTTAAGCTTAGAGTTAACTTCAACGATTTTTCTATAATTTTAAAGTTTTAAATTCAGTATTATGCTTTATAGAACCTTTAGGAGAAAAATGGGTTAAATTTTGATAAGGTGTCAGGATCATAAACAAATGTCTAACTATTTTGAGAAGCTATTTGGGACTCGTGTTTTAATAATAAATGAGTAATAATTGAGTAAAAAATGTGATATTTTGGTTAAAGAATTTTTAAGAATTTGTATATTATTTATTTATTTATATTTACTATTTGACAGACTTTATAAAATAATACATTATATTTTCTATTAAAATAAACTTTTGCTTTATAAGGAATATGGGTTTATTTTAAAGAAGGCTTTAAAAAGTTTATATTCTATTCTTTTTTCTAGTAAGTAGTATTAGTAATAGTAAGATTATCTTCAAAGGGAAAACCCAGTTACTTTAAATTCCTTGCTAAACAAAATTAAAACTTATCAAAGTAATAGAGCAATTGAAAATGGAAACCATTCCTATAACTATTTTTAAAAACAACAACACCTACGATAGGGGAATTTTCCCCAATAAATAGTTTACTGACTACTAAGCTTTGACCCTATGGGGTTAAAGTTGCACTGTCACCATATTGGTCATTAATCATATAACCAAATTGGGAGAAAGATACTCAGCCAAAGGAAAGCTTTAAAGCCCGACTCCAAACTGGTTTTTTCACTCCGTCTCTCTTTCTCCGCGAAAAGAGCGTCAGCAAAAAACCAAAATAAAGCCAACGGCAGCAGAAAAAGCAGTATGATTTTTGGGGCCACTTACCTGTCGAAATCCGCGGGATTCGAAGCGGCGTCGTCCAACGTCGAGACCACGCCGTAGACTGGCCCCGGAGACCCACCACCAGTGGCACCTCGGCTCTTGCTCTGTACCTGGTACCGGCTCATTTTCGGAGTGTACTCTTTCAAATTAATTTATGATCTCCTCGGCGATTAGATTTCCTGATCCCCAGTCTTTGGTGGCCGTGTAGCCACTGTGCCGCTTGTACGATGGGATGCGCAGGCCAAAAGCGTTAAATTTCTGCCTTGAATCGATTTTAATAAAATCAATTGGCAAAAATCAATTGGTGGGGTTAATTAGCTTCGTTGAGAGGGATGTGGGGGCTCCGTTAATAAATAAATAAAAACAAAGTCGTAGCTCCAATTTTCCCCACCGAATTATGCAATGTTGTTTCTGGAGTTTTCAGTGGCGCTGTCAATGGAGGCGAGTGCCGGAATATCGAGAAGGTATAGAAGAAAAGCTGGGGAAAAGCGCGTCCAGCTTCTGTGAATTTTATTGGCCATTTGAGGTGGCTAATCACGGAATTTAAACCTTTTTGAAGTAAACAACGTTTGGCGAGTGTATGGGAAATAACAGCTGTTTTCGATTACTCGAAATATCGAAACATCGATAGTTTTTATCAGTTAAGCAAGCAGAAACCCCATTGGACCAAGCAGTTTCTGATTGGAGCGAAGCAGTTCCGATCGGAATCCGGCGGCACTGCCGGAATTCAAATTCGATTTCAACGGCCGATGAAGTTTGGGGTAAGCTTTAGTTTTTTATGCTAGGAAACGGAGGATTAAAGTACCAAGGACTTATATAACTTTTTATTTATTAATTCTAAATTGTTATATTTTATTATTAAACACAAACTATTCACTGACCCTGTTCCTGTTCCCCCTCCACCTCCGAAATCGAGCCATTCTCCAGCCCAGAATCATTTAAGCTATCCACCAGATCACCCGTATAGAAGAGCACTGCCTTCGGCACGATTTGGGTACGCAGAAGAAAGCCCACCTCGAAATCGCTGCTCAGAATCTGCTTAGTCTTCTCATCGGCTAGAGACAAATCCATGGCTTGCGGTGGGGAAAAAAAGCGGAAGAAGGATTCGCGGGGCATCACCTTGAAGCGAGGACTTCGCCTCCGTCGGCTCTCCACGGTTTGCAGCGTCAAATTGAACCCATCACGCCAGTGGATGTGACAACCCTCACACCTCACAATCTCCGGACCCTCGTAAAGAAACGGATACTCCTGATCCGCCGAGTGTTGCAGAAAGTACCGCTTCGTTAGCAGCAGAGAGGTGTCGTGCAGGTAGCCATTCGGCCGGAATTGAAAGCTAACCGTATAGCTGTCCTGATCGTAGCCCAAACGCACATCCAGCAGGCACTCCAGCAGCGGTTCATCGTGCTCCTGGACCAGCTCCGACAGCAAAGGGACATTCCGAAAGACAGTCAGCCAGAAGCGAGGAACGCCCAAGGCATCCGCCGGCACAGGTGGAACTCGACTCCTCAACTGACGCAGCTCTTCGTTGTTTTCCAAGTCTAGATTTAAAGTATCCGTCTGAGTCTCCGGCCAAAAGGAGTCATCCTTTTGCAGTGGTGGCTCCACACTTCCATTTAAAATGTTTTTTCTTGCATCGAAAACGGAGCAACTCTGACCGTAGAATCGCCGTTCCAGCTCATAGACCTCCCGATAGAATTGCTCTGAGATGCGTACCTGGTGCAGCTGATTTAGCTTGAGGGCCCGTATCCTGTTTTGCACCTGCTCCGGCAATTCACTGACCATATGCCGAAGGAAGGCCTTCCGGATTTGAGCGGGCAGATCCGCTGGACTTGGCGTGGGTTCGCAAATAAAAGTAGATTCCCGAATGCTTAGCGATTGCAAGGATTCAGAGATCTCGGCAGGCTTCAACTCCGGCTCTTGAGTCCCTCCAGGGCGGAGTAGCTTGTCTGGATTTTTTTCTACATTTAACATGATGCAAAAACTACTTGAAATTTTGGATTTTCTATGAATTTATAAATGCTTTTAGAGCTTGGCACTCTGGATTACAAGTACTACATATTTCTATCATGGTAGAAATCCTTGATGATCTTCAAAGTTTTTCAGGTACAAAAAACTAAACCCTTACTTTACAGTTTAAACCTTCCCTTTTGTTATGAATCCCTTAGCAACTTATTTAAAATTAAACAATTTTAATTTATTTTATACATTTTCCACTTGTACATGTGCTATTCTTGCGCAGTGTCTTTTATTTATGTTAAAGCAATCGAAGCCAGTGTGTAAACCAATCCCCTAGAAACCCAAATGAATGCAAAAATGTTTGCTGACGCAGACTGTTCCATTTTACTGCGAGCACAGCTGTTGATACCAGCTCTTGCTTTCCCGACACCTTGAATTTGTGCACATGGGACAGCGCATGAGGAACTTGGGATTGACCGCCTGCTCCGACTTGAGGTGATCCGCCACAATGTTGCTTAGGGCATCAATAAAAAGCGGATGATCATTGGGCGCTGCTGCCCGTCGGATCTCCTCCACACCCACCTCCTTGGCCAGCTCATCGCAGTACTCAATGTCCAGTTCGTGGAGAGTTTCAATATGCTCGTTTACAAAGGCAATGGGCACCAGAATGAAGTTCTTCAGGCCTTGCTTGACATAGCCCTAAATGCAAACAGGAAAAGGTAAAATAATTGAGTAAATAGGAACGCAAAAGGTAACATTACCTTGATGGCATCATCGGTGGCGGGTGCCAGCCAGGGCAGCGGTCCCACCTTGGACTGCCAGGCAAGGCTATATGGATTCGTTTGACCCAGCTCCTGCATTACCATATGCACGCTGGCCCCAATCTCCGAGGGATAGGCATCACCTCGGCTAACAGCTTTCAAAGGCAGGGAATGGGCAGTGAAGAGGATAACCACATCGTTGCGCTTGGTCTCCACAAACTTGGCCAACTCATCGCGTATGCGCTGGGCAAAGGTCTTGATTAGCAGGGGATGAGTGCCCCACCTATCAATAATGCTCCACTTGATGTCCGAGGGCAGGTTGCTAAAAGCAGAAACTAATGTAAAAACCAATCTATCTTTTGTTAGAATCTCCTCATACTTGTTGCGGTAATGGGTAAAGATGGAATTGAAGCTAGAGCCGGAGGTGGCGCAGCTGTATTGTGGATACTGCGAGAACAAGACAAGGCGCTCGGGTTTGTCTCTAAAGAAGGAGAAGCATTATTTCATGACCTCCTTAGCTGTTTACATCACCACCCCACTTTTCAATCTCGGCCAGCGTGTTTTCCGTCAGCGGATTCACATAACGGAAGCCCACATAGTGCTTGTGCGGTGCCGTCTCCGGTGAGATCTTGTCCAGCTGCTCGCACATTAGCTTGCCCTGCAGCTCTGTCCATTTGAGGATCGGTGATCCGCCGCCAATCTCCTTGTACTTATTTTGCACCTCGGGCGTCCTGCGCTGGGCAATCCAGGGCCCCAGGCGGCTCTGCACGGGCAGCTGGATCATGTCGCGATCGGTCATGATACGGAGAAGGTAGTCGTGCACCTGGTCCGTGTGCTGTGGACCGCCCATGTTGAGCATTAGAATTGCAGTCTTGGGTTGCGGCTGGCCACTCAAGTGGCGGACACTGCCGGCCAGGTTGCCTGTTTGGGAGTGAGTTTTAGAGGAGCTGTGATGGATATTCTATAAGATGTACTTACTGGCCAGCCTGCACAGGTTTCTGTTATGCATAAACATTGTGTTTTGATATTAAAATATTGCACTTTTTACCAAATGACAACCGGAAAGTTGCACAGAGTTGGACAATAGTGCTGGCAAAACGTCGGAGCACTAACAATACTATCGATGTTTCGCCCGTAAAAACATCGAAAAACAGACGATCTGGCAACTCACCAGTGCTACCAGACTGCCAGATCGTCACTTCGTGCGGTATTTCAAGAATATTTACCGTTATATTTCAAATATCAATTATATTTCAAAACTTTACACAGCTAAAAAAGTTTAGTTATACTATTAATTTCATAAATAACACTTCAGTTTAATCTATTACAAAAATCAGTAATAAAATACCAACTTTCAGCAGGACATCCTGCGCCTGCGCCTCTGTATGCAACGGTAAAATCGGACTGTCGTGCCGTCTCCCTCCCGCACATTGCATTTCACTCATCGTTCGCTGCGAGTCGTTGCCTGTCCCTAAGTTCTCCGTTTTTTTGGAGCCATTACTGTAAATGCAACCATCGTTGGAGGACAAAAACACTAACAACATCGTCTGTTACGCGACTAAAACCTGAAAAATATCAAAAACATAAAGAAAGTGCCGTGAAAACCGGGGGAAAACCCGCCGCAGTAAAGTGAAAAGTGGGAGTTGGAGTGAGTGAGAGAAAGAGACGGGGAGGGAGCACCACACGGCGGTGGTGGGTGTTCGTTCGCATTGGTATGCGTGTTGGTGTTATCGCCAGCAGCAGTGAGTTGCTCCAAATTCGCGGCGTCGGCGCAGAAGGATACTCTCTCCCACTCTCTCCGGTGCTGCTCTAAACGGAACAGGATATTTTATTATACTGAAATTCGTACGCAGGAAATTCGCATAGTTGTGAAAGCTTCGCGCTGCCACACGGACGCATTCCGCTGCTGGCTCCCCCGCACTCACACACTCTCACCCGCGCGCACCCACATACACCAGCCGCACACACACACACTCGCTGACACACACTCGCGCAGAAATCAATTAAAACGCAAAGATAAGTTGCAGTTTTTTGTGAACCAAAACATGTTGAAATTAACTCACAAATTGCGCAAAAAATGCCGCAGCAAAAAAGTCGCAGCAGTCGCAGTCGCACCAGCAGCAGCAGCAGCGGTGGTGAAAAAATTGTGAAACGGCCAACGAAAGTAGTGGAAAAGCAACGAACGGATAAAGGAGAGAGAACCGAGAAGAGAAAGGATGCAATGACCACCGAAACGGCAGTTTGTCTCTAACGGTAGCAAATACAACGTAGCCTCGCATTCTTGCATTTTTGCATCATCGCGTATTCTCACTGCCCCCGGAAGCAGCAGCAGCATCAGCGGAAATTAAAACAAATCGAAGCCGAAATAAAAGAGCGAGCAAGGAATACAGAGGAAAGAGAGGAGAGAGAGAGCCATAAAGGAAGAGCGCAAAGTGCATCCTCAGCTTTACAACACGGCACACATTTACGACCGGTGACTGCAACTGGAATCCTCATCCTCCTGCAACCCCCAGCCTCTTCCTACCCCGTCGTCATCCTGGTCCATCATCGCCGCATCCCTCCCCTGCTCCGCCATGTTGTTGTCATTTGCAATTTGTGATCTCATGTTCTCATAACTTGGGCAGCAGACGTTGGCACGGATTAGACGAAAAACGTCAAGTTCTCAAAACTGCAGGTGAGTTCAGCGAAAATGGGATGTTTTCTAGGGGTTAAGGAAAGGGGGGTTTCCCTTGGAAAAATAAGAACTGCGGTTTGCTGTTTATAGAAAGCTGATAAATTGAGATAATTTTATTTGATAATATTATAAGCTAGCTGGGTTTAAATAATTTGGATTAATATAGAAAGTTTATAAACAATTTAGTTTCTAATAACTTGGTTTAATATAGAAAGTTTAAATATACTTTCTCGAATATACTATCACCGGAATTTTATGAAGGAATAAATAAATCATCCAGAAAATAGGTCAAGAAAAGTATATCCACAATAAGCCGACTTATAACACCTTCATAAATTGGTTTTCCTTTTAATTATTATTTAAAATCGATGTTTTCCATATATGTTACTTTGGCTGACTTTGAGGACTTGAATCGATTTAATATAATATTAATGAAAAAGCGAACAAAATACTTAATGCCTAAATAACAAGTCAGTAATATTTACTTTTGCTTACCATATTTTTATTAAGGAATTTACTCTTCGCTCTTTTATCTTAAAACAAGTTAAACATATATTTTAGGATGTAATTTTTCATTTCAAATTGCATGTTGCACTAAATGTCGTGCTTCAAGATTATATATCTTGGCAATAGTTTTTATTGACTATAAAAAACACTTCAATTAAGCAATAACCTTTTAAATTATCCAACTTAAATCGTTGTTGCCTTCTAGCAATTAAAATCTAAAACTCTAAAGTTGAAACAGTAAAACTCATGCTCCGCTTTTATGGCTCCCAGTTGGACTCCTTTACATTTGCCCTGGGTTATTTCAATTATTTTATTTTTTAATTAAGAATGAAATTCCTGGGCTCCAATCAAAGCCCGGCGTTTCATCAAAACAATACGGAGAAAACGACGAGAAATGTAATATCTTGCGGTGATGCTCCTCCAGCTTCAAAGTCTTTTACGTTCCCACTCATTCCAGTGCAGTTGAAATATCTGAGAAACCAACAGGCGGAAAAACAAGGAAAATAAAGAGGGAAAAAGGGAAAAAGTATACAACTGGGGGAGAAGATACAGAAAGCAAAACATTAACCGCGACATTAACAATCAGAAATGCTTTTTTGTGTCGTTTTTTGTTTTTTTCGCTCAAAGCCTTCATTTTATTTCACCCTGCCATAACTCCCCCAAGAGCCCACCAAACTACCCTCAGAGTTAAGAGCTTTGCTCCAGTTTTACAAGCAAACAGAGGAGGAAAATTCGTGTTGGGTCTGAAAACCATGAAAATAAAGCCTCTAAAAAAGGAAAATTTTAAGCTAAACCACACAAAAACTAGCTCTAAAAAATATTATAGACCCGTATAATAAAGTGGGACAACAACCGAAGCCATATATTTGGACATAAATGGGATTTCAATAGAAACCAATTTAAGGCTGTCACTTGGGACTTTATTTATTGTTTATTCAATTTTTAAAGTCCATTGTGTGTGGGATATAATAGGGGATAAAATATAAAAGAAAATATTTCAGGAAGCATTTATTGTTACTAAAATTTTGGAGAGCTAGAACAAATGTTTAAGATGGCATTACCACAAAAGCAAGATCAGGGATTTCATTTCAACAATCTAAACATTATAACCTTAAATATATTGTTGTTCGATAGAAACCAACAAAAAAGTTTGGAAAACATAATCTCAATGGATTGTTATTCCACTTTGTAAGTAGCTTAAACTAGTTGTAGATTAACGTTTACAAATAAACTCTCTCTTGAAATTCCAATGTACTTTATTTTGATCCTCTTAAACTCATACTTTAATGCCAACTACTGCAGTACTATGTGGAGTGGTGGCTTCAACGGCCAAATCCTATGGCTGTGTGCAACCATAATTCCATCCTTTTGATTCTGAACTCACTAATTAGATAAAACCGTGGGTTCTCCCGCAGCTTTTCCAGTTTCTATGGTTGCGCGCATATTTTTGGCATTTTAGCGGAGTCCGAGTGGCGAGTAGCAGCGAGTTGCAAGTTGCTAGTTACAAGTTTTGGTGTTGCCGGGTGGCATGTTGCACTGTCGCTTGGTGACAAAGCAGCGTGCCAACTTCGCGCTGGAAATGGGCAACAAAGACCACATGGGGCGCATCGAATGCACTGAAAAAATAAACCTTATAGGGTCCTTTGTTCAAAAGACAAAATAATGAGCAATACAAGTTTAAAAAAAAACTTAATTTTTGTAAGGAATTCTGTTAAAATTCTTAATTCAAAGATCTTTTCCTAAATCAAAATTTTAAAATTATAAAAATTATGTTCGAGTTTATCCTTTCTCTTTAAAAGTTCCTACACTTTTTCCTCAGTGTGCATGCGAGTCTATGTGCATTCGCATGAATCCAAATGGCTTTGAGGGGGTTGTCGTTGGTATTGGGAGTGGCGGCTGTGGGTGCGGGTGTGCCAGTGCCAGCCCCCTGCGACATTAGCCAGTGGTGGTGGGTCTCTGTTTTCGTGGTTATTTCTTCGACGGGTGCTACATGCCAGTTAATGTGTGGACAAGGGATCGGGCCAGAAGCGGGTTGTATGGATAAACTTGAACGCAGCAATAACAATACGAAATAATGCGATGGGGTTAGGATTGAGTCAAAAAAGAGCAATCGATATATCCGACGTGCCCTCCACGGTGGATCGCTGTCAATATTGTTGCATCGCCAAAATGGGGTGCCATTACACCATGACAAAAATCTAGACAATTGTTTAAATAAGTAGTAAAAACATGAAGAAATTTTGAAAAACTAAAAGAAAATATACAAGGAAAATAAAGAGTAACTTTAAATAGTTTAAGGCTTTTTAGTTATATAAAGTGTGTTTAAAAAGTTAATTCATTTTGAATTTAAATATTTAAATAGACAAATACTTCTTATTGTTTTTTTCTATAGTTAAAACATTCTTAACAGCACATTTTCTATAGTATTTTTAGCTTATTGCTATTCCCAGACCCCATTATTATCAATGGCTTTTCTTCAAGTGAAACTTCAGACCCTGTGGCTAAGATCCTTCAACATTTTAGCTGAGCTTTGCCATTTCTTCTTCTTTTGCTATGTTTTTCCTGTCTGTTTTTTATTATTTGATAAATGATTTGCAATTTTTGCCGCTTGAACCGAGGGCGTTCCAAGGCTTTGTCACTCATTTATGTATGTATGTAAGCACACTCTCCTCTCTGAATTATGTACATGGGAAGAATCATTGCCGGCGGAATTTATGATGTCATTATAATAAATTTTATGCGTGCCTAGACAACATTCCCGACGACTGGCGACCGAACCGGCAAAAGTTGTCCTCGATATAAACGTTGTTGCTGCTGCTGCTTCTGGCTGTTGGTGTTGCTGTTTCATCAACACCCGGGCCAGTATTTCTCTCTCTTGGCTGATTGCTATACTTTGTCGCTGTGCTGTTGCTGTGACACAAAGTATCTTGTATCTGCATGTTCTAACTGCAACCAGCAACTCCTTCGGCTTAACATCCAACAACTGCCAACTGTCTACTCCCTACTTTTCCGTACACTCACTGCAAAGGAAATTATGAATAGAACATTTTTCTGTTTCATTATGGGCTGTCCCAGACAGTGATGTCAGCTGGGAAACTTTTATCGAGGCTATATTTTTAGTTTGGTGAATGTTCTAGAGCTTAATTTTTAATTTTAACCAATGAGAGAGCCTAGATTTCTTCAAGCAATCGAAGAAATTGACATAAAAAACTTAAAATACCATTAAGTCAAATTTATCCGAAAACTTAAGCAATTTTGAGGGTTCTGTAAGTTTCTTAAGATATTTTGAAGCCTGTAAATTAATTATATATTTATTTAAGAAAATTGCTTCATATCGTTTTATTTTAGTTTAAAGATAAAAAATTAGAAGAGATAACTGGCAAGATCCAGTTACAAAATCAACCCAATTTTTTATTATTTAAATCTTAAATTAAATCATATTTGTTATATTTTTCTACAACTTTTCCCTCATAAATGGGTCGCTGGCATCTCTAAAACTAGCACTGAGTTGCAAGAAGGGAATCCCAAGAAGGAAATCAGTTGTCACTGACGCAGCTGGACCCCTTACATATGCATAAGGACATGGCTCAACATTCTTCTTTGTACATCTGAATGTCCTGTGCACGATTGTAACATTTTTCATTGCAATTACGGAAGGGAGTAGGGGGCTCTGTGGGAATCTTTAGTGGAAGTCAAGTATATATGTACATATATCTGTATGCAGGCCCGACAAAAGTGTTTTATGGCAACAAAATCTCAGCTGGAGTTGTGGGCAAAGTGCCAGGCAAAGCTTCCACTGGCTTAGTTTAGGTTCTACGTGCCTCTAATGGTGATGACAATGATCATCACTGCCAATGATGACGATGTAATATTGGTATTGAGGTTCGGAGTTAGTTGAAAGGATTTACAGGGAAGTGTATTTAATTTTTTTTAAGTTCAAATTTTAATTTAAAAATTACAAAATTTGTAGAGAGTAAGTCCTCTTCAAAGGTTTTAAATTACGATAGTAGAAGTCAAAATAATTTTTATTTATTATAATCTAATATTTTATTTAGAAAATTATTTAAAAATAGTCTTCAAATATTAAAAGTTTAAGAATAAGGACATTTCTCCAAGTGGCCATTTTCTCTTTCATTGTTTTCTGCATATTGAAAAAGGTCTCGTGTCTGAAAAGTTTCCCATCTGAGGGACTGGTAGTGTTAATAACTTTAAATCCAAAGGGCACACGAGTCATTCCCCTTCCCCACAGCAATGAAAATAGATGTATGTACATATGTGTTCGTTTATTCATATTGTTGGGGGGGCTGTGCCAGAGAGCATTGGGGTTTATCTAAACAATTCCGCATCTCTTTTGCGACATTCTTTTTGTTTTTATTCCCGTTTCTATTGTAGAGCCACAGGAACAAGAGCAGCTAGCCACACAAAATGCTTTTTAATTAAAAATAATATCAAAGATACCTCGACGCCACAGTCCTTCTCTCCATAGGAAATGGAACTAAAAGAGTTAGCTTATTGTTAAATGAAGTGAATATATATTTTTATCGGGTAAATGCATTTTCCATTACCTTGCAAATTAAGCGCTGAGCCGTTTAACGTCGTAGACGATAATTTTCTCAGCTTAGACGATAATTTTCTTATAGCCAAGTAAAACCAGGCCAACACAATTAGCCCCAAAGGCTTAAAGGCCAGCAAGCCAGCCAGTCAGGCTGTCTGCTTGGCTACTTCATTACCATAAATAGATAGTTATATTGTATGTTATGTGAGTGTGCTTATTTTGTCAAGTTGCCAAGGCTGTAAAGAAAGAGGAATTATATACATATATACTAAGTTTTATATGCAAACTGCGACCTTATTTTATAAGCTGCTAACTATTAATGGGGAGTCGTGTAGCTTTTGTTAAGAAATATTTGCTTTAAATTTATTTTTAGAACATTAAAGTCGAATATTTTTGTAATAATAGAAGTGGTTTTAATCCATTATCCTTAATCTGTTCTTTAAATTTAACTTATAATTAAAAAGATGATTTTTCTTTTAGGTTTCCTTTTAAATCCAAATGTATAGCATACTTTTAAGGGCGACCCAATATCGTACGAAGAGACAGTGACCGAGGAATGTCCTGCTGTACTCCCCGTTCTCTGTTTCTCTCTCTCTGTCCCCTATTTCCATTTCCATCGGCCTACCCACCACTGTGTGTGTGTGTGTGTGTATGCTAAGCGAACCACATTTTATTTGCCAATGGACGGACAAAAGCTAAGGAGCAGGGCAAACATTGCATTATCAGCGCTATAAAATCAGACGCAGACAGTTACTCGATATATGCATATGGTAGGAGGGGTGTAAGGAGGGTCTGGGGCATGAGAGTTGTGAGTTGAGGGGGGGCTAAAACTGTCCAAGTGCTCGAATGCCTTGTCAAGCAAATGCATATGACACATGTCGGGCTCGTGGCTCCAGGCTCGCGAAGTGTAAAGCTTCATTAAGTTAAACATGCTCAGATACACTCAACACACTCTTACGCATACACATAGGCATGCACAGTGGCACAATCGATGAGTTTTTGTCTAGAAAATAAACTAAATATATTTTTTTTGTAGAAAGTTTAAGGAAGAAACCTCTTTTAAAATAAACAAAATTAATGGTCTGAAATAGGCATTCAAAAGTCTTTAAATTCTATGAATATAATCTCTTAGCAAATTTATATTTCATTTATATGCTATTGATTTCTTGTAAGCTCTTGTTAAAAACCAAATAAATACGATTATCCTTAGGCTTACACATATTTAAGAAATTAATTTAAATTCAAAATAATTTCGACACACTGTTCTTGGATCTGTCAGGTGAATAAAGCGTGTATGTTTGTCTCTGAGTGTGTGCAAGCTTGTTGACAATCAAGTGACAGTAAATACTTGGTCGTTCGTTTTTTAACTCATTATTCTCTCCGCTTTCCCTATGTTTTATTGCAGGAACTACTCAAAACACACAACGAGCAACGAATAAATCGAACTTGCATTTTTATATCCCATTTTTGTAAGGAACCAAATAACGGAACGTGTTCAGCATTGACCAAATGCCATCGCAGCAAGCAACTCGAGCTATACGTGTCCCATGAAAACAGACGGCAATTAATAGAATAGTTGCCTTTTGAACGACGAACCCCACCCAAAGGCGAGAGAGGAGGAACGTGGAAAGGACGCAGGATATTCCCCAATCGGATCCCCACTAATAAATGCAGTGGAAGAAGAAGTTTACTCGATTGAAAGCAGCTACTGGAAATTCGCGTGTGCGAAGAATGCTTTGTTGTGGACGTAGAAAGGTAAGAAAAATAATGATTATTTAAGGGAATTTTAAAAAGGGAAAATATGACTAAAACGGAGGCCTAAAATTAGTCTAAAAAGCAAAGTTTTAGGGAAAATTAATACTAATTATTAAGTTCAAACTTCACCAAAAGTAATTAATATATTTTAAGGAATAACTTAACCTTTTCATTGTGGCATTTTAAGGATAACCTTTATCACATATACATAATTGCGAGGGATTTAATTAATGAAGTATTTTAGGGGTGTGACAGCTGTGATCTTAATGCTCCAATATAAGCTAATTATAATATGCTTGATTCAGCAAAGTTAAAAATAAACAAGTCACTGTAAGTTTATCAGAATAAAAGGGCTTAAAGGTCACTTTAAAGTAGTTTAATAGAAGCTATTAATAATAATGGAGAAGTTACATTAAAATTAGATGAAGTATAAAATAAAATAAAGGTTAAGGGAATACAACATTTATATATGAAACAAAGATTATATATTTCATTAAGAAATTAATTTTATAGGCTATAATCAGAACTTGATTTCACTCTTTTTAAATAAATTATCCAATAAAATAAATTATTTTCGTTGTAGTCATAATGAACCTTTCCCCAGCTTTGATTTCATGTGAAAATTGACGAAATGTATATCCTATTGTTTCAACTTTTCCATCACTTATCTGTTGTGGTCGTCCTTGGCGGACCAATTAAGCCGTGACTGAGCAATCTTTTAAGAACAGTGCTCGTTCTCTTTTTACCGACATAAGTGCGGGAAAACTGGCTCAATCTGTCAGTCAATTGGAGGAAAACAGACCCCCGTCTCGGCCCTCGTCACCTTCGTGGTTGCCATAATAAATTTACATTTTACGCCTGAATTTCAATGAAGGCTTAATTGCAAAATCTGATTTATATGCTGCCGCTGTTGCCGCGCACGATGTGTATATGGCCTGGATGGGTAGGGGGATTTTCTGGTGAAATTTTCATGGGGCTATGCCTCCCACCACTGAAGTGGGCGGACGGAGGTGTTTACATACAAAATACGAAACATGTTTCGCCACTTTTTAATGCAAGCGATACACACACACAACACACACACCCGGCGACAAATTCAATTACAAGCCACACGTGTGGCATTGGGCATACCATCTATCGGACTTTAATCAAAGTTACCGCACTGTTTAATGCAATTTTTGAAATGAACTCCCGATTGAATGCCGAGTAATTGGGCTGAACAAAGGGGTTTAATCCCGCTGCCCGAGAGCACTTAATTTGATTGGGACCCAGGGCTCCAGTGGAATGGATAAGAGTATTTGCTCGACTGCTCCCACCTGGCAGGCACCTATTCCTCTATGGGGTTGCCCCTTCATTAGGCACCTAACTGAGCAAGGTGCTCCTCTAGATTGTGTTTAATGCCAAAAAGCACTGCAAAAGAATGTGGAGTCAAAAAGAGATTAATTTTAGGTATTTAATTAAGAAGAAATAGCAGTTTTTAATTTTTTAATGATTTTATTTATATAATCTGGGGATTCTATGAGAACTTATAATCAAAGAATGGGATAAATATGCTGATAATCAATCATTCAGTCTTATAAAAATACATATATTATATCCCACAGGTCTCTACATCCCTAAAAGCTATATAGCTTCTATAATTATAATGTCTTTCAAGAATAACTATTTTTTTCCCAAGTGTAATCCTAGTAAGAGCCACCATCTCCAGCCGTCTTGTAAGAACTTTGCCAGTCAGCCAGCCGCTTGGAGAAACTTTGTGATAAAGTCCTTGCGGATAAGTCCTTGGAGATGCGGTTGCCGGCGCATTTAGACCACAGCCACGCCCTGTTCACACACTACCCACCCGTTTCGTCCTCCTCCTCCTCCTCCTCCTTCTCTGACACTCCTGGCTGTTTGTTTTAGTTATAGTTGATTATTTTTCTTTTTGCCGCGTTGCAAACTTTGACTTTGGCTCCCTGACATCGGAAAGTTTAACAAATAAATTAATTTACCCGCTGCACCGACAACCAGCCAAGATGAAGCTGCCATCTTAATCGTCCCGCGGGCCTGGGTTGCCAAGGAATTCAATTTGCACTGCTCGATTCCCTTTGAAAGCAGAGAATCCTAGGGATTTCAAGGGATGTGCTTTGAGGCATTATAGCTGCAGGAAAAATAACAAAATAAGTCAAACAAAATATTTATTTAATTAATTATAAAATTATTTGAACAGTATTTGAGCCATCTTATTTTCAAAGCAAATTTAAATATATTTTAAGGCACTTTTTGAAGAGTTTATAATTAAAAAATAACCTCAAGAAATTTATAAAATTATATATATAAAATATATATAAAATTATATTAGCCATACTTTTTCCTTTTTACCCTATATCTTTCAGTTTCTGTTAGGGTATTCAGAGTTCGAAGCATCTTTTAAAATTCATTTAAATTGCATTTCTTGTTTGGCCTTAATAGCTGCCTTGGCTTTAATCAGTTTTGCGCCAGGCTCTGTAAATTGATTTGTTAAACAATTTTTAATTGAAATAAGACGCTGCCGGGCAGAATGTCAAACTTTTCTGCCAATACTTTGCCAGCAGGCAGTCGCTTTTCCGCTTCTCTGCTGCTCTGCTGCTTTGCTTCTTCGCCCAGCTGCGCTGTTCCGCCCTTCCGCTTTTCCGCTTTTCCTGGCACTTGGCAAAAAGTTGGTCAAGTGAGACGCGTTGGCATTTCTATTGGCATACGAGTGTTGACTGGCAGCCAAACAGGCAATTGCACTCGGGTCGAGGAGGGGCAGGGCGGGGGCTGAGCCCCAGAAATCAGCATATTGAATTACAAATTGGAGGGGTTGCGAAATCGAAACCATTCAATGGGATTGTTTTGTGCAGCATCCATCCATCCGATTTTCCATGGCAGTGGCAGTGGCAGTTGCAGTTGCTGCATCTGCAGCATCTCTATTTTTTTTTTGCTGGAATTTCAATAAATTCCGCATGCCGGGCCAGGCAGTAAATTATTTTGATTTATGTGCAACAATGCATGAGTGATGAAAAGTGGCAGCACATTGGCTGCATTTGAAATTTAATTGAAAGTCTGACTGACAAAGGCGGTTTCTCCCAATAAAGTCATATTAAATTTGAATTAAAGTACGATAAATAAATATAAGTGCCACAGAATCTAACCGAATTTATTTCTATCGCTAAACCTATAATGAATTTTGGGTTTTGTTGGTCTGATAAAATGTGAGAAAATGGTTAAAATAGGCTTGCTGAGATTTCCTCTCCTATTACCCGGGTTTTAAGCTTTAAATTGTTGTTTAGATGACAAAACTCTGAAAATAAATTGATGGAGTACTTGCTTTCAGTTGCTTAAATGATTAGTTGCCTGAAGGATGAAAGTTTATGAAAATAGTTTGCGGTTGTGGCCATCGGCCGCCCCTTGATGTATTCGTTGGAGGCTGTGCGGAAAGTTTACCCCAACTTGTTTGCCATGCAGCGGCACGTTTAGTGCTCTGAAATGGCGCAAGATGATGGCATAAAGCATCCCCAGCCCAGTCCCCTATCCTGTCTGTCGAGTGCCATTCACAAATAAATGGCGGGCATTTAGGCAGCCGCAGTCTGGAGTCTATGAGTATTCTTTTTTCTCCTTTCTTGGAGTCTTTCTTCATCGGCTGTATTTGAGTTTCAGTTGCCTGGCCACCTTTGAAGCTGCCAACAACAATTGGGGAGAAGGCGCAGCCAGGAAACTAAGAAACTAGGAGCGACGACTGGCACAGGATTCTAGGCTCAATGCAGATAAGGATATTGCCTCAGCTGGAGCAGAAGTAGAAACAGGAGGAGGAGGAGGAGTAGGAGCTGGGGCAGGAGCTGCAGATGTAGATGAAGATGAAAATAGTGTTGGATGCTTGAGGGAAAAAGATTTGGATATATAAATCGATATTTGAAAGTTGCTAAATATGTGCATATAATTTTGTTTTATAAAAATATATATAACCTTTTTTGTACGATTTTTGATGATATTTATATTTTAAAGTAAATTGCGATATTATTTTTAAAATTTTTTTGTAGATATTTTTTCTCAGTATCCGCGTTCTTACAGATACAAAGCAGAGTCAGAAACTTTTTGCCAAGACAAACACTGGCACAGCATTTCTCCATCTTCCTTCCTTTAGATACTCCCAGCGCTTTCTTTTCGCCTCTTTTTCTTTGCAATTTGCTCGCCAGAAAAAGCGTTTCTGCCTTGCTGCACTTCCTGGAGTTCCCCCTCTTCTATTGTTTTAGTTGCCAAATGATTTTGAAAAAAAAAGAGGAGAATAATAAAATAAAAGCGAGCTAAAACTATTAATTGGCAACGCAGCAGGTGTAGCGGTTTTTTTAATTGCTGCCAACGCAGCGCAAAAAGTTTTACTTTGCTTGGCGCTTAATAAGCTTAATTTTAGGTGCATTGACTTGGAAAGCGCCGTGATAGGGCGATAGAACCAAGGAGCAAAGGACCAAGCGCCAAAGCAGCAAAGAACCTGAAGCCCTTGGGGAATTAGTTCACCAGAACACTGATTAATTTGATAATAAGACGTTCAAATGCCAAACTGATACTCTTTTGACAGGGCAAAGACTGGAGGTAACAGTATAGTAGAAATTAGCAAGGTTTAAATACGATGTATAATACTTAACCTTCCACAAAACTATCTCCGAAAAAATTACAGAAAAAAATCAGAAAGACAAGTACCTTGTCAAGTCCTTAAGTGATGTTGCCTGGTTACTATTGCAATCAATTAATTAACTAATTGAGTCAGCAGTTAGGTTCCCGACTATGCAAACAGGGGAAATTTCCTTATCTCGGCCCAAGTTTCCACCTGCTTATGGCCCAGTGAGCCATGTACTATATGACAACTGGCTCAAGGACTGTCTCTTACTTTTGCTTACCTTGTTAGGGATGCTTACGTGCGTTGAAATTTTTTGTTTTCTCTTGCTAGCTGCTCGACTTGAGCTACTACGTGCCCTTCATTTGCAACTAATTGCAAAAGTCTTGCGCAACTACACAAGTGACACAAGACAGGAGGCAGGAGACAGTCCATAGTCGACAGTCGACAGTCGACATATTGAAATGCTCCATATTCATCGAAGACTTTTGTGTTGTTGCGTGTGCACGTAAAATATTTGCCTGTCATTGTTCCCATCGGGAAACAGTGTCCTGTCGAACGTGTTTATATTTTGCAGAGCCATCTGAACATTCTGCGAATGAATATTTTGGGTAGAATATTTGACAGTTGACTTACGGCCAAGGATCCTTACCCCAGGGGTCCTACCTCTGTGCCGCTCTTAACTTATTTTTAATTATTTCCGTCAGCAGGGCGGCCCATTAAAATGATGAGCGGGAATTAGCTCAGCCTTGTGGTAATGATAATGGGCTGCCCGTCGGCTGAGCCGGATTTAACCGAACTGAGCTGGGGCTTTGCCGTTGGCATTTAAGTGGCAAACGTAGAGCTGCGTATGACATATTTTTATATATTTTTTGGTCCACGAAAACATCAACAGCCCCGTGCTGGCGAGAGATGGAATGGAGGTCTCTATGCAATCTATGTTCGCTCGTATTGAGGGCACTCCACAGCGAAGGCAAACAAACACAGTTGCCAAAGAGAGTGCAGTGGGAGAAAATTTGGGAATTTATTTTAAATTAATTTTTGGGGAATTTTAAAGTAAAAATTTTCAGGATTTATAAGAGTATTTAGATGTGGTAATATTTTTTTTTTAAATAAATTTAATCGTTTCTATATTCAAATTTCTTATTTTTTATTATTATTTTTAGGAAAAATCTTTACTATTTTATAGTATTCATTATTAAATATCAGGAATGCCACAGATATTGTTTGGTACTTCAAAATGCAAATAACTTTTAATCAATTTTATTTCGAGTGCAAAAAAGGAGACCGGAGCAGCGAGTCATGGCAGTGGCAGAAATTGCAATGCCAAAACGAAATTAACCCCACAACAACCTTTCTACAGAAGGCAGCAGCAGCATCCGTGGAATGCCGCTATATCATCTGTGTGCCGCTATATCTAAGTGTGCGTGTGTGTTTGAGTGTGTATGTTGCACTAAAAGCGGTTTATGCCACTCACATGTAAACTCGGTTGCCTGCGAGTCGCCTCCTCCAAGTGTTTGGCTGCGTCCAGCACCTGCACACACCCACCACCACACACGATTGTTGTGTGGATAGGTCGTGGCTTTGCGTGTGTCCCACCTCCAAACACCCCCTCGTTAACCCATCCTTGTCCGCCCTGTTGGTTTGCTCAAATTTTCTGTTTGCTTTGCTGTGGATTTTCGTTACGTTTTCGACAGAAACCACCCAGTTTTCCCCCAAAGACTTTCCTCACTTTTTTTTTTCGTCCCTTTAACGTATTTTGCATTTGCATGGCACAGATACCGAGGGGCTTTGGCGGGTTAAGGTTGGTGGGTGGGTTAACGTTTCTCTCTCTCTCTCTGTGTGAGAAAGTCTCTTCTACCTTAGCTCTCCAGTTGGGGAAAAGCTTTTGTAGTAGAGAAATACGAACCATTTTCGTTTTTGTTGATTTTCCACCCCATCGTAACTTTATTTTTTTGTTTTTTTTTTTTTGTATAATTCTTTGGCTTTTGCGGCTTGGCTTTGCTTCCTTAGAGTGGCCAGAGTTAAGCAAAAGTTTATGGCACACTTTTTTAGCTTAAAAAAACCTGTGTAGAAAACATGGTAGTGGTTGTTGTGGTAAGAATTTAATGGGCAACTCTGATAAGGATAATGTAAAGATATCTGTAGTGCGGGGATTTTAGAGATGGGTTTAAGAAAAATATTTAATTAACTTGCAAGAATATTGTAAGGGTTAGCCTTATATATTGAATTGAATTTGATGATTTTCTTAATTAGTTATGATCAATTTTTGACTGCAAAAAGATCCCGAAGTTAGTTTTCTTCGGACATTTCCTGTAAAAAATACGTTTTCTTGTTATATTTCGAGAGAACTGCGACATTCATACTATGAATATGTAATATTTATATTATTTATAACTACCATTTACCTAAATGTCAAACTGTACTCTACCATGCTGCTAACTCCCCCTTATAAAAATAAGATTTTATTGATTCATTAAAAATGTTTTCTTGGCCATAAAATAATGTGCTTCAAGCGACTCACGTATGCGTGTGTGTTGACATTTAGTGTGCAATCCTCTCTCTCGGATAGTGCAAGGACATTTATACTGCGGGCATTTGCAAACTTTGGGTATTATTAGACGAGACTTGAAAGGGCACAGACAGAGCGACCACAGGCAGGCAGGAAAATGAACTCAATTAGCCGGGGCGAGAACTAAGCCAGGCCTTGGGCCGACACGTTAACAGGCAAAACACTCGGGGCGAAGACATGTCCCAAAATTGTGCCAAGGCTTTTCACAGCCAGTTACATTTCAAATGTGATTGATGGGGGGGAGAGCTCAAATCCGAGTGGGTGGAAAATCCAGGTGGGTGGCGTCTGCTTGCATACATAGTTGATGTGGCATTTTCACGCCAATTGCGATTAGTTGTTAACGCCGACTGCAATTAGTCTAGTGCCAAGGCAAATGGGAAATGCGAAGGCAAATGCCGGCGGCATTAATTGCCAATGAAGGCACTTAAAGGGCAATTTAACGTCGGGGTCCGAGGGGCTTACCTTTGAACTCGAATCGCTAAGCGGCTTACCTCTCACGCAAGAGCAGGCGAAACTTTTGCATAATTCACTCGAAGGCAGCAGCATCAAAGCCGCATCAAAATCCCAACTTGTACTCTCCGGTTGCCTTTACTTTTTCCCGATTTGCCAGCATTTTTTGTTGTTGCTGTTATTTTATTTTATTTGTTGGTTGTTGCCCTGACCACTCCAACTTTGGCTTGAAGAGGCTTACCTGTACTTTGGACCTTTCCAGGAACTATATAAGTAATGCCGATAAACTTGACAAAGAGTTGATGGAAGGGATTTTATTTATTTATAATATTTGACCTTAAACTGTGAGCATGTATATTATTCAAATATTTTCGTTATAATTTAGATTTAACTGAAGGCTTTAAGGAAACTATAAATATTTTTAAATATTTTTTTTATCTCAATTTGATTCATCAAATGTACAACGTTTTTGTCCATTATTACCACCATTTCCTTAGCTGCAGCTTCGACTGGTCAAAAACGTCTGCCCAAAGTGTTTCCTTTACCAACATTTCCCAATTGAAATCCCATTCCGTTGCAGGCAGCGCGCGAACTCAATTTGCTGCGCTTGACAAATTCCGATGACAAAGAATTTTTTTCCTCTCCGGAAGTTTGTTATTAGCCGCTCGCATCCGGCGGCCGACGCTGCGTGCGGACGGATAAATTCGATGACCCGGCCGGGACTACACTCTCTGCACACTCTGCGAACACTCTTTGACTTGGCGCAACTTATCCGCGCAGGCGTCAACGTTGCGTATACGTAACGTGGCGTAGAGCAAACTCCATTGCGTATACGTAATGTGATGTGTATTTTGAGAGGGGGTTTTCGGGTGGGCGATTCGGGGAGCTCGTGTTTGCCTAGTTGCGGTTGCATTGCCAGCTCATTGGGAAACACTTTTCGCCTTGCATTCCATCTTGCATTTTGCATGTCGCCCAGCCTGACAGTTGATTGCCTGTCAGCGTTTGGTTGCCGTTGCAGAATGGCTGCATTGGTGGGTCAGAAGCGTCAGAGTCTCACCAAACTGACCCACATTAGTGTGTGGTGTGGTGTCGATATATGTTATGTACTTGTGTGTGTGTGTGTGGGTAAGAAGAGAGTGGATGGGTGATTGTGTGTGCGTTGCAGCTTTTATGAATGATGTGACCTGTGACCCACACACCAAGCAGAGAGAGAAAAATAAATCAAGGAATCAAGTTATTCATTCAGGATGGTTTAATTCTTTAAATATAAAAAAAAATTTACTTGTTTAAAGAAAATTTATAAAGCTTTAATACTAGTTTAGATATTTTTATTTAAAATTCTTATGAAAATGGAATAAAACTAAACTGTTCTTAGTATTTATACATTGATAAGGTACAGATAATAGTGGAAAATATTTAAACTCTTTATGCTAACTAAGAGTATACTTTAAAAAATTATTATATTTAATAATAAATCATATAAAAGCCTGTTTTTTCTCTCTCTGCACACACACTATGCTACCACTGATAGTCCTTTATCTGCAATCCTTGCACTGCTTTTTTCTGTCTTTCTATAAATTGTAATGCGTTTTTAATGGCAATTTCTTATCTGTTTGTGTCATCGGCACTGGGTTATTAAAATTATTCATAATGTTGGCCTCCCAGTTTTCCCACTCTCTTGATTTTCCGCTTTGTTTCTTTTTTTTGTTGTGTTGATTCGAGCGGCTTGATAAACAAACATTTGCTGGCCATTGTTGTGCCGCCGTGCTACCGTTATCATTCATAATGTTTGTCTGTCATGGCAGCCGGCGGTCCCGGAACGTTTGTTTGAGTTGGGTCATGATTGGCATTTTTTGTTGTTTTGCTGGCATTTCGTTTCATTTGCCCACCGACAAGTGGAGGAGTATTTTCCCTAAATAGTCACAGTCCAAGTCCAGAGCATATATATGAATATATACATATATAATTGTTATCGATGTTGGGATTAGGGACACTCTCGTGTGGTGATTGGGTGTGGGAGTCAAGTGAAGGCTTAAGTGGTCCAATGGAAACGATTTGAGTGGGATTCACTTAGCCGGGGATGCCAGACCAAGATGCTGGCTGTCTGTCCCTTACGAGGAAAAGCCCTTAACAGGATGATTGGGCATTGGCAGGGCATTGAAAACATAACGAAGCTCATTGAGGGAAAGCTTCTGTATCGATGTCCAAACAAGCTTTGTATCCTGATTGTCAGTTGGGACTTGGTTTAAGCCTCGAGTAAGTGAATCAAAATTAAATAAAGGAAAACATAAATAATTCGATGATTTAGTTTTTTTTTGTCTCGCAGATTTATGTTTTTTGAGATTTTTTGATGTTCAATAAAAGGAACATTCTTGATATTATATTAGAAATTACCTTTTTTCTTCTTTGCTTTATTTTTTTAAAGAGTGTTTTGCGTTTAAATCATATACACATCCTTTAAGAAAATATATAAAATTGTAATTTTATAAAAAAATCTTTATATTAAATATTATAAATATTTTTATATATTATAAATATGCTTTAAATATTCAAAAATGTTCATAGTATTTAATATAGAAATTTAGGAAGCTTTTCAAAATATTTCCAATTGTCTTGGTCCCGTCTAATATCACCCTTTATCATCCTGTTTAACTTGTGCAATCAATTATGCCAAGCGAATGTCCTGGGCATTTTGGACAAGTTCAAGACCGCTCGGTTGAAAATCACATCTGGCAATGCCGGAACACCGACGTCCCCAGCAGACATCTCCTGCAGCTGCTTTTGCTCCTGCTCCTGCTGCCGTTGCTCCTCAGGACCCGCTGCTGGCATCCTGGCGCGCGTATCAAACACAATTCCCCAAATCCCGACTGCCAATTTTTTCGTGTTAAATAATTCAAATACATACACACACAGAGTGCTCGTCACGACGAAAGCCGAAGTTTTCCGAGTGGGAAAAGCTTTCGCTCCCGTTACACAAGAAAATGTTGCGGGAGAGATTTCATGATGTGTTTGTGTGTGTGCGTGAGAGTTTTCCTGTTTGCAAATGTATTTGCTCTAATTTCGAGAATGGAGATGTTTTTCGCCAGCAACTTCGGCCTGCTGCCGACTTTTCCGAGTGCCGGATATTCGGAGTTGGCTCGCCGGGCCCAGCGCGCATTCAATACGCAAAGTTCAGTTGAGCGCGTCGGACGCTTTTTCTCGTGAAAATCGTGAAAGTCCGTCGTTGATTAATGCCGTTGTAACAGCAGCGTCGTGCGTGCGTAGTAGTATACGATTATACATATATATATACACACACACACACACATAGAGCAGTGTGTATATAGTGCGGCTGCAGAGCTCGTGGCGTGTAGTAAAACTCATTAAAAAGCAACTTATTCAATAGTATTTCACGCACGCGGCAGGGGACGGCGCTAGAAAAACGCGCGCGCTCAACGGAGGTCCCCAAAAAAACGCAAAACGAAAACCAAAAATTCCAAGAAACGATTCCGAAAACCAAATCGTCATCATCATCATCGTCATCGCTGCGGGCGGACTCTAAAAATGATTGCAGAAAAGCAAACGAAACGCGACGATAAAACTTAAATGTCGCATTAAATTGCCTTGGCTCGATCAATAACAAAATAAAAAGCGAATTAGAAACGAAAACGTCAGTCAATTAAAACTGTCTTAGGGAACACATACATATTATATATTTTCAGACCCAAGAGCTAAGCTTAAACTAGGTAAATGGGAAGATATTGAAATTAAAGTATTCTAAAAATCTCTTTATATAATTTTTGGAAAATTCTTTGAACAGTTTAAACTTAGATAAACTATCAGGGAAATTAATGAAATCAATTTTATGATTTTGTCTAAAAGAATGTTAAACAAAATCTGAAGTTATATATAATCTTATAAAATAGTGTGGTTCGTTTTATTTTTCTTAAATTTTTTCGGGTTAAAAATATAATTGTATAAAGTGATTTCCTTTCTCCATAGATTTTTGTATGCCTTTCAATCCTCCTGATTGTCTTTTTTGAAACATCCAAAAATTATTGCTTTGAAATATTAAGAGATTTCGCTGAATACAAAATTAATGCGCCAAAAATAGTCAACTCCAGTGCACGTGTCCTTCAGTGCGTCTCTCTGGGTGTGTGTGTATGTGTTTGTGTTTGTGCGTTTGACAACCAAAATGTAATTTATTAGAGCCAGACAACGCTGCGTATACGCAACGAGCCACCAATCTCAACGCAATTTCTTCAACGACTTATTCATTTTTGTGTGTGCTTACACATATTTTTTTTTTGCTTTTTTTTTTTGGGCTGTCCCATATACAGACAAAATTTTTTTGTTGCTAAATGCGCGCGCTCACGCCCCCTTGCACACACACACACACAAAAGATACCCACACCCAGGCATAAAAACACCCCCAAACCATCCAAAAACCCACGCCAACACACTCACAAAGGGGGCAGACGAACACACTCACACACACACTCAAGGTTCAACAGCCCGACGATTGCCCCAAAAGGAGACAGCGAGAGAGAGAGAGGCAGAGAAAGAGGGAAAGCGGGCGAGGGGGACACAAGACACAGGCCCAAGGCAGCCATTATCTTCGACAACTCTAACCCACGTAGCTTGGGCCACATTGCGTATACGCCGCGTGGCCTCTGCTGCCTCTGCCGCTTTGCCAAAACTCTCAGGCCATTCTCATGCGGGGCTTCATCTTTCCGTCTGTAAAAGTGGCAAAATGTAATTTTTGGCATTTACTTGCCGCTGTTGGTCTTAGCACGTCTGCAGAATAAGACGCCCAGAAAAACTGGAGGCCACCCACAAAAACCCAGGCAGCCACCCACGCACCACGACTGCTCCGCACGGTTTATATTGCCAAAGCAGCCGCGCGGGAAATGTAACTAGAGCTCAAGGCATTGTTTATATCTACACAGTGGGGAAAAATAGGCAGCTAAATTCTGGGTTTTGGTATTTTAAATGTTACAATTTTGTTGTATTTATTAATAATTAATACAAATGTGTAAACGAATTTAAAGTTATTGCCTTAAGAAATTTTTGTTTAGGTTTAATTCACATCCATTTTAAACATTTTCTTTTAGTGTAGCCTTTGTTAAAGCCTTTTCTTCATCCAGCCTCGGTGCAATATCAAAAAGGAGGGACCAGAAAATCAGCCAGAGACAGCTCAATTATTTTCCAAGAATCTGGCAAACCAGTCTGGCTTGTCACAAAATTGATAATTAAAATGATAAAATGAATAAATTGAATTTTGTACAACTCCTTTCTCTATGATATTCTATTTTATTTTCTTGTTTTTCATAACTGGAATGCTAATTATTTGTTTAAACCATAAATATAGATTAAGTTAGCCCGCATAAAGTGTAGATTTTCTTTTTCAACCCTTTTTTATGTTTTCCTAAGCAATTTTTCTTCTTGGACGATAGTTTGTAAAAGCAATTTATTTAATTGTCAGCCATTTCTTGTTGGCTTTCGGATTATACTTGGATAATCCCAACACCTTTTTATTTCTTCTTATTTTTCTTGATAGTCTGTAATGGCTTTTAACACTCACTACCCACGCGGATATATTTCGTTTGCTTTTAAGTAAGGAAAACCCATTTATCTTTTGCCAACTTTTTTACTTTGTTCTCCGCAAATTAGTAGAGTCCCGGCTTTTGTTGTTGGGTGTTTTGCTGTGCTGGTGGGTTGCCCCGTTTTTAATTTAGTATGCCTGAAATTAATGAAATTTTTGCACGGCCCGACGAAATTATTTTGGCCGGTCTGTGTGGAAGGCGTAAAGTACTCGATGCCGTGGGCGGTTCCACTTACTCTTCATCTCCACGAAACACACACTTACTTTGCTGGCTCGCTGCCCAGTTTTGGAAGGCGAGGACTGGGCTTGTGTCCGGGCAGACCGCACTTAAAGCGCCATTTAAATCAATTGTGTAGAAATTTTGAAAACGTTTTGGCAAACGGCGAGAGATGGAGAGCCGCCAGCCGCTAGCCGCCATTCCCAATTTTGCCATCCGCCATTGGCAGTGAAGCGTGAAAGGCAAACATAAATATTTCGCTTGGCAACAAAAGGCAGAGGGAGAAAAGGAAATCACACAGACAAACACGCACTGTGTGCCACAAGGCATCTACACTGGGATTAAGTGGGGTTAAGAAGAGATAAACAATATCTTTAAAGAGAATATAGAAGACATATTTCACACTAAAGAAGTTTTTAGTGAATATTGATCTGTATTTTGTATATTTTTAAGGTGCGCATTCAATTAGCTCTTCAAGAAGTTTTCTTATGTTTTAAAATCTAAAAAATCCCCCTAAACAAATATGTATTTCCTCAGTGTATCCGATACACAGGCACACTTATAGATACAGTTATCATGGCTCTTGTGTGCTTAGAAAATGGAAAGCGGATAAAACCCATAACCGAGCGAAACAAAACGAAATGAAATGATACAATTGGAACTAAGCCTTAGGACGTGTGCGGGAGCAACAAAATACGTATCAAATTATAACTTAAGTAAGCGTTACGAAACCACCGAACAAAGGAGCAAGGATAAAACATACAGCGAATTAAGTATATGAACCAAAATCAAATCAAATCGAATCGAAACGAAAACGTAAACGAAACTATCATTTAAATTAGAAAATTCAACATATCCTCGCGAGATAGTGCGTGTGTGGCGTCGTGATACACATATCCCTCTATATATATTTATACACGAATATATATATAGGCATATTTCAATATATAACCTTTCGACGCAAAAGCAAGCAAGTTGGCTGCAACAAAATTAATGTGCGATAGCGCCACCACAGGATGTTTCCTGACCAGAAGCAGCCATCGCAAGGTGAGTGTGTGTGTGTATCTTGTGTGTGGGTTTTGGTTTGGTTTATTTATTAATAGAGCATTAAGTAATATTGCCTGGCCCTGACATCGACATAACCGTCGCCATCGCTTAGATTTCCTTTGCAAATATCCTATGTACTCCCATAATGAGCTCACAATTTATGTGCCTCTTTCCCGGGCTTTCAACATCATCAAAGAGCTGTATATATGGGATTTGGGATTATAATCTAAATTCGAGACTGGCGGCCCATTCATTTTCCATACAAAAGCGACTTTGTTTAAGCCAGATAAAAATATTATATGACTTTGGAGGGCTTATTTAAAGCTGATTTAGTTACTAGAGTTAAGAAGAAGTTGACTTGTTTGGTTTGATTTATAAAAGTCTATGAAATAAGGTATTAAAGAGTTGCTTAAATGGGAAAAAATAAATAATTAAAGCTTATTTTTTAGATATATTGTAAATGTTAAGGTAAAGACTAGAGTAAAGAATATAAATATTAGTTAAAAACATAAAAACCTATGCTAATTAATATTGTAAACTAAATACAACAAAGGCTAAACATTATTTGTATAGAATTCTACACCTATATACACACTTACCGGGGAATGATTGCCTTCAAAAGAGTTCATGAAACAGGAAACTCTATATAAAAACACCCTTTCATAAGTTAATAAATTCTACAAACAGAAATTGAAATATGAAATGCAAATTTAAAAATTGAAGTACCCTCAAATACAAAGCTTTAAATAATGCCGAGAGTTGCCATCATCCAGAGCAATATTGAGTTAGAGCGGCTTCAAAGGAACATTTTTCTGCAATATCATGCTCGTGTGCGGTGTGTGTATCTGCTGTTGTGCTGTTGTGTGTGGAAAATGCCAGGAGAGGCGAACTCAACTACACCCACATCAATAATAGCAGGAGCCATAAAGCGCTGGAAATGTCATAAGTCTGCATAAAATACGCAAGTCCAAACGAATGCCACCCGCTCCTCCTCACGGCAGCCGAAAGCAAACGAATTTGCATGACATTTTCATATATATGTATATATATGTGTATACTTTTTGTGCACGAGTATATTTCACTTTAATATTTATGCCCAAGTATTGGTATGCATAAATATTGCCTTTTGCACGCTCCCCCAGTTGCGACTATTAGCCGCTTAAGCTCCCGAACTCAAACTCCATTCTCAATTTTTGTTTCAACCATAAACGGTTTGTTCCCCTTTTATTTTTTGTTGTGTGCAATTTTTGCACATTTTGTTTATTTTTTTTAAATTTTATATCGTTGTTGTTTTTACCCTGGAAAGCAAGCAATTTTTATTTACAGCTGCGGTTGAGAAAATATAGATGAAAAGTGAAAAATGAAACATTTTCATTCCTTATAAACTACTTTACTTTATTTTTATGGAAATTACAGAATATATTTTTAAATCATAAAAAATAACATTTATTTGCTACATTTTATTTTAAAAAATACATACATTCTGTTTCTGTATGAAATTAAATTATTTATTCAATATTCATAGAATTTTTCATAATTTTCATCATTGTTTTTTAATTATTGATTACCGGTAAACGGTTTTAAATTCATTTTAATATTATTTTTCTGACCGCAGCTGTTTTAGTTATACAGTCATGCGGATGAATGAATAAATAAATATGCGTAAAACAAATAATAATGCATATTTCATGGCTACGCGTACCAGAGGCCAATGTACCATCTGCCAAACCGAATCAACTACTTTAAAACTGCGAAAAAAAACGAAGGCAATAAAAACACAGCATAATAAATAAGCAAACTTTGAACTTGTGTGTTGATAAAGTGAAACAAACTGGAGAGTTGGCCGGGGAGTTGGCCGGGGGCGGGCACAATCAGAGAACCCACTTAGACATATAATCGTTTTTTTGTTTATTTACACACGTACACACCGCCGCAGATTGCAACTTTCAACTACTTTGGCCCGTCGGATCCTGAGGGTGCTTGAAATATTGAAATAAAATCCCATTAAGTATGCAGCCGCTGTGAGGGGACGATGGGCGCTAAAAATATTTGCATAGATAATGGCAGGCACGAAATTGTTTGCGCACTTCTTCCATTCGGCTGGGTAATTAAATTTTTTTTTTTCGGGAGTTTTAGACACTTGAAAAATGTAAGGATACGTAGTTGGGGATTTTTTGTTAAGTAAAGTGGATGAAGTCGAGTTAAAATATATTTTAAAATTGCTTATTTTCTTAAGAACTGAAAATATTTAAAAGGAAATCATAATATTCAAGCAAGATAATGCAATAATATATTTTATAAAATATTAAGTAACCTTGTGGTCTGTTTTTGCAATTTGATTTTATCCTTTCCCATGAAATATTCTTTTTGTTAGGCAATTTCATGTTCATTTTTTGAGTGCAATTCGAACCTTTCAGGCTTCCCAGCTTCCAACTTTTTAGCTGAGAGAAAAAGCAATTGCAGTTCCCAGCAGCTCGGTGTCCTTGTGCCCGTGAGTGATGTGAGTGGCCGGAGCCAGTGAAAGGTTTGTCCTGCACTCTGCACACCGCCCACTCAGTCTTTGGGGTTTCGGCTGGGATATCTTCACGCTTCATCCTGTCACTCGACACTTTTGATTGGATGCAGAGGCATACGGCGTACGGACGACGTTGGAAGCTTATGGCCTTTGATGCCCTGATATCCCGATGTCCTGGCATCCTCTTGGCTCTGTCCGGATCTAATTGCATAATGCGATGCCTGGAATGCGTTTGACGCCATCTTGGCATTCTCAAACCCATTGTGTTTGCCAGCAAATTTGAATTTAATCAATAAATCACGTATACGCCGGGTGCGCCCATGAAAGTGCGGGCTACAGCAGGCAACTCCTGCTCCTTGGCTGTCAGTAGCACCGCCACAATGCGGCTTGTGTCACCAGCGTTGTCGTCGTGGTTGTTGCTTTGTTGTTTGCCTTAATTTGCGGTTACCTCGACTGGCACCAGCAAAGGCACCCCTCCCTCCCTATTTTACCATTCCCATCCAATCCAAAGCCATCCAATCTGATTCAAGTCAAGCCACAGCTCCAGCTTGCTTTCCTGCTTTCATTCCTGTTCAGGACACCAGCTCTGGTACAGGGCACACGCGATATGAACACTGATGGAAGATAAGGATTTTAAATATTGAATTTGTGATGAAAATACTTTGTAAGAGCTTCAAGTTAATTTATTAAGTAGGTGCAGGAGATATTGAAGAACAAAGAGGAACATTTATGCTAACAAATTTTTAATCTCTTTCTTTTTAATATAGAATTATTTTACTTATTTTCTAAACTATTAAAAACCTTATATTTAACTCATTTAAGTTGTATAATCCTGATTTTTATATTTCCTTTTCCCTTACTCCCAATCCTAAACCCTTTCCTAATTCCCCACCAACGATCGATCCCTGTTCCTGGTTGCCTGTTTCCTGGGTCTCTGGTCTTGGGCCACATATTTTGACATTAGCGCAGCTGCAACTGACAACTATTATTAACATGGGCGAACGAGAGAATGAGAATGTTGTGCATTTGGCATTTAATTGTAATCGTTGTCAGTGAATTGGGTAAATTCCAGAGGAGAGAGCCGGGTCGGGTGACGTGTAATTGGCTTCACCAAGCCTTCCGCCCAGGGAATTTTACTGGGCATTTAAATTTATAATTATTTGCCCTTTGTTTGTGGTTCAGGTGGAATTTGGTTTTGGTATCGTTTCGGTTCGCTTGGGTTTGGTCCGGTTTGCATTGTTCCATTATTTCCTGGAATAGTTTAGCCCAAGGAAATGCCTTTCTGTTTGTATGTGGCGAACGTTATGAATGCCAAATGAATGGCCAAATGCCCTGGAGGAGAAACAATGGAAGCCTTCGGATACACGTGCCAAACGGCATACAATTTATTTTGTTAACCAAAATGTTATGCTGGATTTTTCCATATACTTGCTACTATATATTTCCCCTAAAATTCCTTCCTTTTAAGTGGTTAAGTTGGGCAGCACGATTCAAAACCATGCCCGAGACAAATTTATCAAAAGCTTGGTCTGGCATTCCCTGAATAGCGATGAGTAATTTGATCAGTTTGAGCACCATTAGACAAATAACATGACTTGCTACTATTCCGGGAATTATTAATTACACGACCATGGCGATACAGAATCAATTTCATCAATTCCAAATGTCCATAGCTAGGCGCTGCTAAGTCAAAGCAATTATTCTCATTTTTGTTTGGCCAATCTGAGAATGAGCAGCGTCCCAAGGCATTTAGACAAAAGGAAAAAGGATTTTAGGGGTCGTCGGTTCAGCAACATCATGCTAAATCACACGCTACGCCGCTACAATCAATCAATGCGTTGGTCAATCAATCAAAAGGACTGCCTCAGGGTGGGGGAGGACAGCTGGCAGACGGACGGGTGGCAAGTCAGCCGCGGTGGAGGAGGCCAGCTCGAAATCGAACTGAGGCTCAGTCATTACAATTATGGTTAGTCAATTATTAACCAGGCCCGGGGAAATGACGCACTTTCACCGCATTTGAGGTAGCACAACCTGCCGAAAAGTGATTAGACCTGGCTAATGCCTACGGTTTTTGGGGGACTTACACTAAGGGAAATAAAATTGTGGAATTACCAAAAACACTACACTACTTTCTAGGGATTTCTACTAAAAAAACCTACATTTATATTAAGTTTTAAAACAGATTTATAAAATAATTTCTATTTACACTTCTTTACTATTAAATAAATATATTAAAATACTTTAAAGAAGCCGTGTAAATTGTCATACAACTTGTATAATCGGTTAATAACTATAGTTCAGTTTGAAATATTTCTGCCTTGGCCAGCAGCAGTTACTGATAGTTAATGGCGTCTGCTCTGACATAATTACAATTTTAGTCAATTTCCGTTTCTTGGGTGTTTAGTTTTTATTTGGCTGCCAAAAGCAGTAAAAACGATTTTATTGATTTGTGTTGTCACGCAACTTCCTCTAATGGCTTCCTCTGCCTGCTCCTTATTCCTTGACCCCGCCTGTATTTCATTTTTTTTCTCTCTTCAGTTCTGCTTTCCCAAATTAGTTTTTCCTCCCAAGTCACAAGAAGAATCATCCATAATTAAAAAAGCTTGCCAAAGTCAATCCTCAATATGTGATGTCTTGAGGATTTTCAATTAGTTGTCGTCACCACCCTGCGGGCATGGCATGGGGGGGATCTGGGCGGGATTGGGCTTCCAGTAGGCTTCCACTGCTTAGTCAGCGGCAAGAACATAATGAAGTCGAAATGAGTTTAAACAGAGAGGGTTCAGAGTGGGGGAATCCTCCCTCGTCTGGCCTGAGTCACATGTGCGCCAGACTTTGACTTTGCCTAAAGACGCTTAATGTAAATCCGCCCCGGTAATTTGCATTCACTTGAACCCTCTCGCCCCCCATGGCAATTTCCAGGTCCCCCTAACTTATTGGATTTGCCGGTTAATAAACTATGCACTTACTAATTAAGTACGCGACTCGCTGTAAATAACTTATGTCGGCAAAGTGAGTGGAAAACGCCCTCAGCCATGCAGCTGAAAATTTAGCAAGAAAAGAAAACTAGTTATAATGGAAGGGGAAGGCTAGTTTCCACGGTTAGGAGCTTGTAATACTCTGAAAGAAATGTTAATTCTGTTTTATTCTCTTGTAACATGACCTTATTATGTTTACCAAAAAATGAATACATTTTCTATATTGCTTGAGACTGCATTCAGTTGCTCTCAGTAACTTTGTTAGAATATCAAGGTTGTACATATTTTAAATTTGAATTATTCTTGGTTAAAGGTTACATTTATTTTTACTTTCAATGCCTGACTTTTGACAGATAATAACTTTAGGTATAAACCCATCATCAAACTAAAGATACCCTTATGCAAGGGCATCGTGCCATTTCTGGGAAAAACGAATGAATAATTGAATTTTAATACTTTCGTGTGACAAAGAGAGAGTGAGGCAAGTCTGGAAAATGATTACACTGAACTTGACAAGGGAACACATGAGACTAGGTGTGAGGAGGCAAAAGGACGAGGGCCACTGGCCAGGATACTGCTGCCAGGGCTGCCCTCATGTGGATGCATAAATTTCCCGCTGACAGCTTCGGACGGAGGGGTGTTTGCTGTTCCATTGGCACTTCATGTGTCCATTTAGGCAAAGCTCTGTGTTTTTTTTTTTGTTCTCCTCCTTCTCAGGCCTAAGCAAACCTGCACGCGATGCACACTGGCAATATTTATTGTTTTTGTGAAAGGTATTTGAAAAGAGGTATATGGTATTTATGAAGCTGAGAAATGCGCTTTTTATGTTAAAGATTCTTTTTAAAGATATAAATATTAAGCTCACTAGAGCTTCATACTATAGTTTTTATCCTAAACATTTACCTAATACAGCTCTTAACAGCAGGTAATAGTAATTATTGTCTACTTTTAGGCGCTAAATTTGGAGATTTCTGTGTGTTCTTTTGTAAGATTTACATTTTCTCATTTCATTTCATTTATTTAATATTAAAAATCTCACTTAGATTAGGAAATATTCCACAATTTGCTGAGTATTTCTCTGGTCGATTAACTAAACTTTACTATTTTATGTTGCTGTTGCTCCAGTTGTTGTAGTTCTTCGTTCCAGTTGCCTTTGTTGTTGTAGTCGGACCATTCTCGTTAGTAAACAGCAACAACAATAGGGTGCCATCAACAATGCTTCGCCTTCTACTCTCCTTTTGAGCCTGAGCAGGCAGGTTCCTTTTTTATTGAATACAGTTGTTTGGCCAGAACCACGCCCCGTTCGGAACACACACACAAAGTCTCTTGGCACACACTCACGCAAGTGGGCGGGATAAATGACCATTTTTTTTCTATGTGTGTGTGTGTGCTAATGATGCCCTGGTATTTCGACTGAATTATTTATATGCTTATGCATTTGCAGTTGGCAAACTGCAAACAAACACCAAAATACCATTACAGTAAACACACTTTAATAGTTTAATGCCAACAGAAACTTTTATACCAATTGCCATGGGGTATTAAATTGAGATGAAAACTAGACCAAAGTTGCAATTTGGCCTATAAAAAAATATAAGTTTCAGTTAAGAAAGTGCCTAGAAAGTTGTCAGAAGTTATACATTTGAGAAAACTGAAATACTTAGGGGTTTGTAAAAAGAAGAAATTTAGTAAAAATATGTTTAAAATGTAGTCCCTTTTATTTAAAATTCTTTCTTCCAATAATAAATATTTTTTAACTCTAAAAATAGGCTTAAAAATAATGTAAACATTAAATAAATATCTAGAAGTTATTAAATTTGGACTTTCATATTTTTTTTCATCGATTAAAACTAATAATAAAGGTTTCTAAACTTTAGACATTCCAAATTATTTAAATGGGAAAATAGTTATTATATATTCCCAACTGATATTTATAATATTTTTGCAGTGTAGCTAGACTTTCATAGAATATGCACAGCATATAATAATGCCCATTTGACTGAGAGAGCAACGTGGACGCCGGCAGACGCTTTTGACGCCCAAAACTTCCGTCCTAACGACATCTGCTCCTCGTGTCCTTGCCGCTGTTGCAAGTTTCACAAAGTTACACAACAGCAGCAACAATGTTCCGGGGTTGCTAAAATAGAGCAACTTTTCGAGGGCCAGCAGGGGTGAGAGACATTCACCGACACATGTCAAAGTTTTGCAATTTCAAAGATTTCTTCTTTTTTTTGCTCTCTAATTTTTGTTGCGGGCAGTTGCGAACATGATTTTTCGGCAACCGCAGAGGAAAGAGCAACTGCAGGCTTTTCTCCGCTTTTCTGACCACACAATTTACGTCGTATGCCCTTCCCTTTCCCTTACATTAATCCATTAAAAACTTCGTTTAGCTTCGGCCAAAAGGCAACTTCATTTAAAACCAATTTCATGGGCGCCCACACCACGGTTTTCGGGGGGGAAAATCAAAGTTGCACATTGTTGCCGTGTCCGGTTTTCTGGGAGGGGAAAGGAGGAGGAAGAGGAATGGGAAGTGGTGGGATTTCCTCCAACTTTTGACCGCCGTGTGACATCATCGTTGGTGAACGTCACGTGCCGGGTACAGTTCGTATCCTTGGGTCTCCTGATGTGCCACTGACAGAAATTACAGTTGGCGTGAGTGGAAAGAAGTGGAAGTCAGCGGTGACTCTGACGAAATAATTATTGCACACACTTTCTAGGCCACACTTGATTGACAGGACAGCAGGACTAGCAGGACTTGTGACTAATATTACCATTTTGCCAGCAAATTGAGTTGTTAACTAAGCAGAAAGTCGGTCTGCGGGGAAACTGACCATTAAAAGAAGGCTTGAATATTTAAAAAGGGTTTTGGAAAAGGGAACTAAGTGATATACTCGTAGTTTAAGGTTATTTATACATTTAGTTATTGAACTTAATTTAAGTAAACTTTTGTAATGCTTAGACACTTTATTTAAACCAAGTTCCGAGGGAGAGAGATCACCTACTTAGTTTTAAATGAGCTTATATTAAATAAAGGTTTTTGTGTTCTATTTTTCCTTGAAATGAATACATTTAATAATATTATAAACCCATGAAAATGTACTAGGTAGAAAGCTATACAGATATAAAAAAAATCTCAGTTAAAAAGCTCTGCTAAACTTCGTAAAAACCTTTGTAACATTAGCTTTAATGAAAGAAAATGTAAAGAAAAAACACTAAATAATAATAATAGAAATGAGCTTATGGTAATTACAAACACAAACACCTTAAATATAAGCTTAAATAGACTTTAGCTGAACTGCAATCTATCCCTGAAGCGTATAGAAAACTGCGCAAAATTAGCTTAATTAATGCAAAGCTAAATCTTTTAGCGCGGCTTAAGTGGAGCAGCATCAAAAGCTGCAGCAGTAGCAGCAGCAGCAGCAGCAGCAGCAGCTGGGGCAACAATTAGTTTAATTTATGCAGCGCCGCGTTGCACTCGAGATTTGCATTAAGCTCCTCCGCCGGCGCTTTCGACGATAATGAATACGAAACTAACGAGAAACTAACTATATTTTCACATCCTTGTTTTTTGTTTTTGTTGCAGGAGAATGGAAGATCAGTTCCTGATGTTACTGCTAGCCCGGGACGTGCTCCGCCCGGCCCGCTGCCCGCCAACCAGCTGTCCTCGTTGGGTAACCAGCAGCAGCAGCAGATGCACCACCAGGGCAACCAGCAGCAGCACCACCACCATCAGGGTAACCAGCAGCACCATGGCAACCAGCAGCAGCATCATGGCAACCATCGTGGCCAGAGCGGCGGCTCCATGTCGAACTCTGGCGGTGGGGGAGTCAAGGATCCGGTGATGCTGCAGGGTGACTTCCGCAAGGTTAGCGGCATCAGCTCCGAAATCTTTCGTCAGATAGAGGCCGTCGAGAATGATCACGACCCGAACACGGCGGCGGCCTTGGAGGCGGTGGAGCGACGCGGCGAGATGATAGTCCGCATCCTGGAACCCCGTTGCATGGGCAGCAAGCAGGCCGTGGATGCTGCTCACAAGCTGATGAACAAGGCGGATGGCAGGCACACGGTGCAGCTGGTGGAGATTGTCAAGCGGCCGGGACAGACGCTGGGCCTGTATATCCGCGAGGGCAACGGAGCAGATCGCACTGATGGTGTTTTCATCTCGAGGATTGCCCTGGAGTCAGCGGTGTACAACAGCGGCTGCTTAAGGGTGAGTTCAGAGAAGGGATACCTTTTATTAGCAACCTAAATCCATCCTTAAATTTCCTCCAGGTGGGCGATGAAATCCTGGCGGTTAACTTGGTCGATGTGACCCACATGTCGCTGGACGATGTCGTCATCATCATGTCAATTCCGCGCCGCCTGGTGCTGGCGATACGTCAGCGGCGCGGCAATCGCGGCACAGGTTCCCCAGGACCGCCGACGCTGTCGCGTCCGGAGCAGAAGCCACCGCCGGTGGTGGTGATCAAGCGGGATTTGCGGGACGAGGATCTGGACGAGACGGACCGGATGCCTAGGCCGCGCTCATCACGTGAAAGACGTACAGGTAGTTTGAAATGGAAGCCGTGTTCGCCATGCTAATCCGTATTTTCTCTCCTCCATTTATTCCAGGAGATGGCCGCGAAATGACCGAGTCCCGATCTCGCCTGGGCCTGGGCCTCAACAACTACAGTCCGCAGTCGGAGCAGCTGGACATGTACTACAATACCCGCGGTGGAGGCGGCGGCGGCGGAGGAGGAGGAGCCATGGGTGAGCCCCCGAACTGGGGCTACAAGCCACCGCCACCGCCTTCTTCGGTGATCACGGAGCAGCCGACGAAGGGGCATGCTTTTGCGCCATCGCATGCTTATTACCAGAATGCTGGAACCCTAGAGAGTCTGGCCGAAAAGGTACATGCCTTCTATCCGGGACAGCCGGGAGGTCCACCTGTGGTGGGTCCTTCGAGAAGGATGTCCACAGGCACCGGCAACGTGGGTCTCGCCCAGCAGCACGCTCGATTCCCGCGTTCCGGCTCGGATCAGCACTTACCTCGCGTGGAGTATGCCGACTACTCCAACTCCCTGGGGCGGCACTCGCTGCTCCGTTCGAGCCTGAAGCCGGGCACATCGGCGGGCGGAGCACCGATGCCCGTGGGCGTGGGCGGCACCCTGGGACGCTACGGGCGTTACGACCAGCAGCGCGGCGGTGTGTCCAAGTACGGTCCACCAGCTGGCGGAGCACAGTCGCTGACACGTCGCTCCAGGCCCAACCTGGACTACTCCAGCGATACGGAGGCGACCATTGGACCGCGGCCAAGTTACTATTACTACAATCGTCCCGCCATTGGCAGCATGCCGCGTGGAGCGGGACCCGGTCCGGGCGCGGCTGCAGCGGCCGCTGCCATGCTGGCCGGAACAGCGGATCTCAATAAGTTCAACTCGCTGCCCAGGGAACGTCCCGGGGTGAGATTGGGCGGCATTCGGTCGCGGATGGGCGATCGCTTGGTGGACGAGAATGATGGCAATACCTCGGCGCCCGAGTTCGATGTGCGGCGGGGCAGAGATCTGCGCCAGCGGATCACCGCCAGTCCGTCGATATTCACGGCTGATGAGTATCGTGCCTGGCTGAGAAGGGCGCCCAGCAGCTCGGCGATTGCGGAACAGATGAGGATGACTCGGGATATGTTTGCCCAGCCCCGGGCTCAGAGATTCTCCTGCAGCGCTGAGAATATCCACGATGCTTTGAGAAATGTAAGTTGAACAGAAAAAGAAAACTAACTTTGGGAAGAGGAAATTTGTATAGCCTTGCATATCCAAAATCGATCATAACTCAGCCAAAAATTTATTAATTTCAGTTAGGAAAGCTTTTCTGTGTTAGTTTTTGGAAGGCTAAAAAATCTGCATACTAAATTTACTATTTAAAAAAGTTCGAATTTTTATCAAATTTTGAAAATTTTAATGATGTAACCCCTTATAAAATTTTGAAAAAAATTAAAAAATTTAGTTTTCTCTCGGACATGTCTAGAAAGACTCGCCTGTTGATCCTGATCAAGAATATATATGATTTATAGGGTCGGAAATGATTTCTTCATTTGCTTTTTATAAATCTTCGTATTCATCTTCCCCCCTTAGACGGAGAGCATCTACTCGAGCAGAACCCACATCCTCGGCACCGGCACTCTGGATCGCAATATGGGCTTGACCCGCCCAATTTCCGCTTTGCCCGTGCGCTCCATGTCCTCGCAGCATATTGGAGGAGCAGGCTCCATACGCTCGCCTAGCATACGGCGGATGCGGCAGCTATTGGAGCTCTCTGCCGGCCCAGCCAGTCCCAGCGGCAGCATCATGAGCACCGGTGGCCACCAGAGTCCGGCACCTACGCCCAGTGCCACACTGCCCCGACAGCACCGTCAAATCGACATCAATCCGGCAGAGTTTGCCAAGTACAAGCTGGACAAGCCCATAGTTGATATCGGTGGTGTCTCCGGCATGTTATGGATCCATCTGCTGGCAGGTCGCAGCCTGAGAACAGCGCCCGAAGGAGCCAGCGGAGGAGCAGCACAGCCGGGACAGACCAGGGACTTGTATTGCGTCATCGAGTGCGATCGCGTACACAAGGCCAGGACAGTGGTGCGTTCGGGGGATCTGCAGTTCGACTGGGATGAGTCCTTTGAGCTGGATCTGGTGGGCAATAAGCAGCTGGACGTGCTGGTCTACTCCTGGGATCCCCAGCACCGGCACAAGCTGTGCTATCGTGGGGCCATCTCGTTATCCGCCATCCTGCGCCAGTCTCCGCTCCATCAGCTGGCCCTGAAGGTGGAACCCAGGGGCACGATATATATACGGATGCGGCACACTGATCCACTGGCTCTCTACAAGCGTCGCGGACTGCCCAGCCTGAGAGCTGGCTATCCAACGCTCTTTGGCGCCGATCTTGAGACGGTGGTCAACAGGGAATCGAAGAATGCGCCTGGATGTGCGCCAGTACCCATCGTCCTGAGGCGCTGCGTGGAGGAGGTGGAGCGACGGGGGCTCGATATAATCGGGCTGTACCGACTGTGCGGCTCCGCCACCAAGAAGCGGCTGCTGCGCGAGGCCTTTGAGCGTAATAGCCGTGCCGTGGAATTGAGCCCGGAACATGTTCCTGACATCAACGTCATCACCGGCGTGCTCAAGGACTACCTCAGGGAGCTGCCCGAGCCGCTGTTTACGCGCTGTCTCTTCCAGATGACGGTGGATGCCTTGGGTAAGCAGAGGGTCCAAGGATCTTTTAGATCTCTAAGCTTGGAGGAGCAACTAAAAGCCTTTCTTTTTTCTATTCTCCAGCTGTCTGCCTGCCAGATGACCCGGAGGGCAATGCGAAACTGATGCTTAGCATCCTCGACTGCCTGCCGCGGGCGAACAGGGTAATTTTCACTTAGAAACCGACAAATCCCAACCAGAAATATGAGCAAAATTGTAACATTTAATAGGCCACCTTGGTGTTCCTGCTCGACCACTTGTCGCTGGTTGTCTCCAACTCGGAGCGGAACAAAATGTCCGCCCAGGCGCTGGCCACAGTGATGGGTCCACCGCTGATGCTGCATTCGGCGAGTGCGCAGCCGGGCGCTGACATTGATCACGCCCAACCGATCGCGGTGCTCAAATATCTGCTGCAGATCTGGCCGCAGCCGCAGGCGCAGCATCAGCAGCTGGCGCAGCACATGGGCGGCGCTGCTGGGGCAATGATGGTGGGCGGTCTGGCCACAGCCGGCAGCATGAGCAATATGGCCGGCGTTGCTTCAGGTAACGTACTCCCAGTGTCCGATACTTTAAAAACCGAGTAATACCCCCTCAGAGCAACCCCAAAAACCACAAAATCCACACTGGACACTAAAAAGAAAATAATACAATTTAGCAAACACACACAAACACACTTGCAAGAGTTTGATTCCTTTCCTTTCGTTTCTGCTTTGGATGCAATGCAGCATCAGCAGCTGTTTTCCAAGCCAAGATCTTCCGCCACCCAGCTCGACCTCTTTTCAACTTAAAACCCAAAACCTAAACTTGAACTCAAGTGCGGCACTCCAACCGTTCTCACTTGTTAGCTGTTATTGCAATCCACACACAAAAACAAGACATACACTTCGCCACATACATATGTCTATCAGTCCGAGAATCACCAGGTTGCCACTGTTTTTTATATGAATTTATTGATCAGTTGAGTCGAATTAATAGGATCATAACATTGACTTTTTTACAAAATATTAAAAATAAAATAATAAAAATATTTAAATCGATTTTAGAATATTATAAATAAAATATTATAAATATTTGAATCCTTTTAAAATTAAATATTTGCCCATTAATTAATATATTCTGGATAGTTCTTAATTTAAAATATAATATACAAATTAAAAATTTCCAAAGATTTCTTTAATTTTATTCAAGGCTTAAAAATAATTTTTAAGAATTTATATAATTTGGATTAACTATAAAACATCCATAAATAATATTAATAAATATTTATATATGTATATAATTAAAAAATAGTTAAATTATAAAGAACTAAAAAAGAAAAACATATTACACTAAAACAAGTGGCGACCGTGACACCCAACCGTATAAAACCAAAATCACTCAACCACTCCACCATATCCAGTGTCCACTCTCCAAAAAACATCCCACTCAGCCTCACCGACATGACCTCGATTCGCGTCCACATTAATATTGATTAATACAGAGTCCTATGTAGACAGGTCGGCGCGGCGAGTCAACAGGGCAGCGTGGAAGCAAAGTCAGTGCGTTGCCAGCGGACAGACAGGCACTTCTACTGCAGCAGCAGGCGCAGCTCATGGCGGCGGGCAACCTACTGCGCTCGTCCACTTCGGTAACCAACATACTCTCCCAAGGCCATCCTCAGCTCTCAGCCACAGCCAACAGTCATCTGTATCAATCAGTAGTGGGTCAGTTAGCTCAATCGCATCGAGCCTTGCAACAAGCGGTGCAACAGGTAAACAAACAGTAACCACACACACATACACACAGACCACTCGTGCAGAACAACAGAACAGCCATGCGAACAATGTGAAATGATGACAATTGAAACAAGAAACAATTAACAAAATAACAATAAATACTCAGCCACCACACCACCATACAAAGACACCCAACATACCTCATTCACATTAAACACACAACACATGGCACTCTTACTAATATCCAAAGCTATGGTTAGGGTGGAAGATCTCTTTTGTTTTTTTAATATTATATTTTATAGTTTACAAACTATATTTAACTTGACAGAGGCCGAGATTATGGTACTTATAATATTTAAATTTTTTTTTAATTTTTAATTAATTAAATTACAAGTAACTAGATTTTTTCGTCTTTCAAAATCAAGAAATTAAATGTAATATTTATTTTTATAACTTTAACTTTAGTTGATGATACCTAAACCATTTTTTTTTATAAAATTTTTACCATTTATTTCTTTATAAATTCAAGAGGTATTTATTTATTTTCACCCCCACTAAACGTAAACATACAAAGCGAAACCAAAAATCCATATAAAACACTTTACAACCATTCAGAAACATTTTCTTGCTCTTCTAACTTTTCCTGTTGACCGTTCTGCAAAAGAAAAAAAGAAAAACCGATGATGATACAAACATATATATTTTCCTACTTAACTATTGAAACTAACCAAGCATTATCTGTTGTCAATTTGATTTGAGCTTCTTACAAGAATAACATATTGCCAAGCAATAACAAATAGCATAAAGTAAATCCTTTAATTTGCTGTGACGTTGTAATTGTGACTTACATATATATCTTTATATATATATTAATATATACTCCGACAAGTCAGTGTGATATATAATATACAGATGGTAATAATGATGATGATTTGAGCGATGTGATAAATGTTGAACGGCGTGTTAAGCATGATTGGCCCACTACTGGTAACAAATAACATACTCGTAACGAATATTCCAACCCACCTCTCTATATCTCTCTGTATACCAACTCCAATATGTCCAATATGTATTATCCATACATGCTGAACCCAAAAAAGAAAAGAACACACATCATGTAAATGCTAAACCACTGCCATTGTAAAATAACTCCATCAATCATCACCATCCTTTGTGCATACCACACCCGCTTCCAGGACTAGTGTTCAGTTCCAGTTGCTGGTTTAGTTTCCTTTTTGGAAGTTCCCTTCATGATTGAACCCCCCATTATATAAACTCGAAGCACTGCTGATGTAGAGTAGAGTACAAAGATGATGGTTTGGGGAAACACTACTTAAAGAGCATTACATTTCCTAACTGCCTTCAGTTGAAACTCATTGAGATCACTTGGGTTTTCCTTTTGTTCGGGGATAAAGTATCAATTATCCAGAGTTTATATAGCACCTTATTTATATGTCATCACTATCCCTTTAATCTATATCTATATCACCTGCACAACGTTCATGCACTCTAAGGAATTCGTTCTTAAAGGAGAGCTTGTAAAATGGGGTCACTTTTCTTTGATCCCGTTTACAATCGAGACCTTGGTTAACCTACATTTTAGTTACTATTCAAGAAATTTTAACTTTAAGAGTGAATTCCTTAAGTTATTACCTCGTTTGCATGTAGAACACCTCACCTCAGATCATCGCACCTCACTGCTTTTGCCCTAATACCTTAAAACCTAGACAAAAACTATATAAACCACAAACTATATAACCCATTTCCCGATTGGTTTACGAATTGGCCGCCATCCTTAAGAGAATTTGCACCGCGCACGTACTGAAATTGTCTTTTGTCGCTATGAAATCTTAATGTGTACGTTGAATGTGTCGTCTCACACTTACACCCACACACCCACGAAGAACACCCATTAACACACTAAGACACCAAAAGAAAACCTAGTCAAAATTTTAATAAAAATTCTCCCTGCACTGTTACCCAAGACTCAGCACGTATTGCGCCGCCCCCAAGTATCCATGTCCCCATATTCCATGCCTTTAGATATCCACAAAGACCAATCGCAGATTAACCAACTCGGCGGGTTTGCCCTGCTCCCTTCTCTCTCTCTTTTTCCGCTTTTGTAATCTCTTGCAGCCCTATCAATTGGGGGCCTCAGTGGGCTCAGCAATTCCCGACCAATCGCCACTGCCACTTCCAGGCACACCCTCCCCCGGCAGTAGTTCGGCCTCGACGGGCTCCGGCTCGGGCTCCGGCTCCGGATCGGGTAAAAGTAAGTCTGGGTAATAAGAGCTACCAGAGATTACCTGGCTAATGCCCTTGTAATCCCTCCCCAGGCACGGATACCATCAAGCGCGGTGCCTCGCCCGTTTCCGTGAAGCAAGTCAAGATCATCGACCAGCCCTCCAGCCCCTATTCCATTGTGCAAAAGAAGCCGCCGCTGCAGAAGGATGCGCCTATTGAGATCACCACGCCCACTACCCAAGCGGAGGCAACAGCCTCGGGAGGCAGCAATGGCGGCGGAGCAACGGCACGCAAATCCAATGTGGACTTTTACGAACCGCACAAATCGCTGTCCAAGAGCCTGGTGAACGAGGAATCCAGCTACAGCTCCAAGTACTCCTCCAGCTTGGATGCGGCCAAGAAGAGCAGCAGCTACGGCAATGGAAATGGCAGCAGCAGTTACACGCCAAGTAAATCCAATGCCGGAAGCAGCCTGTCCACCGGCGATGACTATAAGGCCATGAGAAACAAGTCGAGCGCCACCTCCAGCTCCAGTTCGTCGCAGGCCACGGTGCTGAGTGCTGGGTCCACGGCCACCTCGGCTCCGACCACTTCCTCCGATGACTCGGATGATCTGGTCTCCTACAAGTCTTCAGCTTCGACGAACGCTCTGTTGGCCCAGTCGCAGGCCATGACCACCAGCCAGCTGATGTCCAAGTATCTGAAGCGAGAGCCGCGAGTGCAATTCACGCCGATCAAGTCGCCGGACTCACCATCGCCGCCAGGCGGAGGCGACGGGTTACCCAAGGGCACCTACCAGCTGGTGGCGCCCAGTGCCAAGCCAGGAGCCACAACTGGAGCCATAAGCAAGTACACCACCAGCTCGGCGGATTCGAGTGCGAGTACAAACAGCCAGAAGCTGGCGTCGCCATCGCGAGTCACCACCAGCAAGGTGGCCAGCAGCACAGCCTCCTCCTCGCTGGTGTCCACGGGCCGGCGACTGTTTGACAGTTTGGCCTCGTCCTCGTCCTCGGAAACGGAGACCAAGACCTACATAGGGGCCAGCAGTAGCAGCACAACCTACAACAACGACACCAGGCACTCGGGCAGCAGTAGCAGTAAGTCGGGAATGGGTGGGGGTTCGGGAACGGGATCGGGAGCAGGCTCCGAGCACAGGAGCTATGGCAGCACGCTCTTTGGCAGCAGCGGCCTGGGCAATGGCAATGGCAGCAGCCACAATCATTCGGGTAGCAATCCCAGTCCCTTCACCACCACCAATGGCAATGGTAACCACAATACCATGCATCTGTATGGAACCCTGCCCAAGAATGGCTCGACCTCGACGGGGGCAGCTCTGTTTGGCAGCTCCTCGGCGAGCAGCTCCTCCTACCACTCCAGTTCCGGGGCGGGCACTGCCAGCAGCAGTGGGGTAAGCTCCATGACGGGCTCCACGAATAGCTATGACTTTTACACGAGCAGCACTAGCTCCTCGAGCAGCTCGCGTCCCTTTGCCAACGGGGGCAACAACTACCATACTCTGGGAACTTATAGGGCCCAGTATGCGGCCACGAATCCCTTCCTCGATGCCTTTGATGAGAAGCCCTCGGAGAAGAATGGCGGAGGTGGCAGCGGTAGTAGTAACCAAGATAAGCTAGGAGCTGACAAGGGGAACCATCACAGGACGACTGTGATGGCGGCATTCCAGTCCTCGGGTGACTCGAAGAACGGTAGCGATGAGTACGATGATCTCAAGTAAGGAAGCAACAGTCGATGTGGTTAGGAAAAAAGGGAAAATAAACTAAAAGCTACGCTTATGCGCGTGATTTAAAAGAGAGAGAGTTTTTTATTTAAATGATAATTTCAGAGTAGGATTTAGTCTTTCTAAAATTGAGTTTTATTTATTTTCCAGATTTTTGTTGATCCTTAAGCTTAATTTTGTAAATAGCGTTAACTAGGAACCTGATTTTCAGAAGTGCATAAGCGTAGTCCCAAAAAACGAAAGAAAAAGTACATAAATGAATGCCATACAATGCTGAACGCCGTGTTCTTTTGAAGTATTTACAGTTTACAAATTTACAAGATACAAAAAAGATACGAAAAAGAAGCAAATAAACGAATATAAAACCGTTAACGAATCCACAACCATAAATAAACCAAGCGAAATACCAAGTAATATGTGTGTTTAATGGAAGCTTAGCGCCTTGGCAGCTTGAAAACTTCCTAAAATAAAAAATAAACAACGCATTCAGCTAACATAAATCCGAATTCAATAACATTTACGAAACAGTATTTTTGAATGAACTAAGTATGTATGAAATAAATAATATAAAATGAGAATAACAAGTAATTACATTTAACAAAAAGGTTGAACGAGCATTTAATTTTTACAGAACAGAAACAGAGACAAAGCAAAGCCACACCACAGACAATTTCTATAAATATACATACTAAACTTACTATATATAACATATATGCCTCTAATACGCTGATGACATATTTTTGCATACTCCCCTAGAACGCTGTACATACATACCCCACTTACACACACTCCACGTCCTTCTAGCCGTAATCTCTAACCACAGCCCCGAGCTACCGTGTGCTATGTGTGTTTCAATGTGACCAACTCTCTCTATCTATATACTATATATATGGCAACCTACCTATCTGAATCTAAATCTAAATCGAAATCGAACTATTGGACGACTTTTTGAGCAATATATACTTGCCTAAACAACAGTTTCTCTACGCCTCTTATACACAGACTTATATACAGGGGCCTAGGCCCACACACACACACCACACACGGATACATACAAATACATGAATTTATTGACGAATCGATGTGCTTAGTTTTTGTATGAAACAAAGTCTGATATACACACTAATATACAATACAGTACAGTATAATATTTATAACCATTTAAACATAATTATACAAAACAATGAAGAAAAAAAAAAACAAACAAAAAACAGACAAAAAAATGAAATAAAATACAAAAAGTAAAGCTAAAAAATATATATACCATAAAAAATAACAAAAAATTAAACACGCTTTGCGATTAAGATGGATTTTACTGCAATTATGATTCCCAAAGCTTTTTATAACGTATTGGCCACGTACTGTGCTTAACCCCTCAAAAAGAAATCGTATAACAACCTACATACCAAAACATATTTATAACAAAGTCAACAAAATCCGCATTAAAAGTATATCCCCATTAACAAATGCTATGGAACTGTAAATACCCAAAAGGAAATCAATGTACTACTACAACGTTTGTGCTTTAGCTAGAGTATTCAGTCTGGTCGGTCAGTTCAAGCTAGTTCTAGTCATAGCATCGCAGTTATATATATTATAGCCTAGCGGTAAATCTATTATTTAATTAGGCCAGCCAGGGAGCATAGTAAGCAATAATAAATCCACAGAATAAAAGAAATTAGGAAAAGGGAAGGGCATTGAATCATTCGTCTTCATGCCAGTACAACAACCACTTCCTCCTTGACAAGAAATTACAGTTCAAGTTCATATTCAAATTTCTCATCAATTAACTCAAAATGATATAGCCAAGATTGTGCATTATTTGATTTTAATAATTAAATACAGAGTAATCAATCGAGGGAGTGTTTTTAAATAGCAAATTATTCGGTTAATTGTTGTCAGATTTATTTTATACGAACGAAGGAACGGAGAGTGTTAAACATGATTCTCAAAACCAAAAGAAAACCAAAGAGTTATAAACCATACATACATCTAGTTGAGGCAAATTGATTTTTATATAGTGAATTGTTAATTATTGCATATAGCGAGTAGAGTTTTAAATAAAACAAATGAGGCGAGATGCAGGAAAAGTGTTCAGTTGTAGCTGCCCCAAGAACCTGGTTATTGATTTTAGGATTTTAATGTCGTTTAACACATACCAAAGAAACGTCAATGTTACTACAGCTGTCGCCTTCGTTTTAAACACTAGTCTTAACCCATAATCGGAGAAACAATACCCCAAAAGAGAGATTATTCAGGATGCCCCTAGATAACCCTAGATAACACTCGATTCCCCTTGATTCCCTCTTTGTTCACCCCAAAAAGCTTTAATCGTTGAACGACCCCGACCCGAAGGTTACAAATTCGAGACATATTCTACAAATACCAGATACTAACTAGTAGGAGCGAGTACTATAGAGTCGGACAGACAGCACTTTGATTGATTTGCGAGTTGTTGTGGCTTCTTAGTCGTAGTTAGCTTAGCCCTAAGATGTGGATAATGGTGGCAGACTGGGAATAATACGATCTAAAGCTGGTCAGTTGGTGGTGGTGGAGGAGGACAGATAGAACTTTTTGGGGAAACGCTGAAGCTATATATGCCTGGCTTTTGCCGCTTAAAGGGAGTGCTGCGCTTGTTTCTGGGCCCCGATCCTGTTCGATGATATGTATTTGTACTTGTACTTTAGCAACCTTAAGCAGCATACACTATGGAATATATATCACTGTGTCATATCGTACATTTAAAAGCAAATAAAAGCTAACAAATTGGAAGGAGGAGGGGGTAAGGTAAATTGTTAACGCAAAGTATTCACACACGTATATAGAGAAAGTATGTATACAGAACCTAAATTAAAATGAATAGCGGCCGAGCAGCAACTACATAATACATAATACATAGTTAAATACTAAACTAAACACGATTGATTGGCAGACAAGGCTACCAACAAGTACTACAAATTGTATATGCATTTAATTTAGAGTATAACTAACATACTACTAACTAAACACACACCAAATAACTGATAACGAAACCGAAACCAAACTGTTGGCTGGCAAAGGGGCGAATGGCAAATATGAATTGATAATTGAAATCGAACTAATTTACCGAAATGTATTGCACAATATTGAACACTTATAAATATTAGCGGCAGTAACTAAGGCTATACATACAGCAAGTAATACGCATACGAATAGAATCGAATACAGGTTCGGCCTCCACTTAAGTTCACGACTCGAATCGATCTCGAAGAAGGCAGTTTGAATGGGAGAAGAGAGCTCAGCTACGATCTGGATCCAGTTAAGTTGGATAGTGCATATGCCTAAGTATATAAATATATATATAAATATAGTGAATGTGTGAATTTATGTATGTATTAAATGTGCCTAAACTTTCATTTACTTTTCCACAAAGAAGATCCCTCCTTCGTTCGTTCGTTTCCCCCCTAAAACCCCCCCACCTTTGAGAACGCTTTGACTTTGACCGGGGATTTTTCCATTTTTCGATTTATCGATTTTTCGAGCGGGGCAAAGATTTCTTCTGTCGAACTTAACAAGTAAATGGAGACCAAATGCTCAGGGCTTTAGCGAGTTATAACATAGTAGGCGTAATATACAAAACAACAAAAAGAAAAACTTACAAACTAAGTGTAACCACACACATCACGAGCATGCTCCATCAAACGTTAGGCGAAATGCGTTTTTTTTTTCTAAGTTTAAACTGAAACCTATAACATCAACAACAAGAACAACAACAGCAGCAGCCACAACAACAAGAACAATCCAGCAAACAAATTTACAAAAATCCAAGCAATCAATTTGTTGAAAAGACTGAAAACAAAAAAATAAAACAAAAAAAGAACGAAGAATACCAACAAGCAACTCTCTACCGAGAGAGATAGAGAGAATTTGCGTAGAGAATCGAGAATCAGAGAAAACCAGAAAGAAATGCGAATATTTTGCAGAAGATCCCCAAGTCATGGAAAGTCTCAGAGTTTCATTTTAGGTTCAGAGCATTGTGTTAAACGAGAACTTCTTCAGTTGAGAAACCCTTTTCTAGCGCGTCATTGAACTTTAACGAGGTGTAAACATAAAAAACGGAAAAAACCTAAAGTAATAGTGAAATATTAGCGGAAATAATACAAATATTACCACCAGCATTTTGCTACCTACTTAATATGCAAGTTTAATAATTAAATGCAATAAGAAATAGTCTAACAAATAGTTCAAAAACCTATCGAAGGGCAGGCGGAAGGAACACAGGCGAGGGCGAGCGTAAACAATACCCTAAAGAATACAATCTAATGGCAAAATTAATTCCGATCGTACTTTGAAATCATTTTCTAAAACCCACCATATAAAAAAGAGAACAAATTAAACTTAACGTAAATCTAGATCTTTCCGTTTGCTACCATGATAAAAAAAAACTAGCGCCTTCTTCGTTTGATCCTCTCCTAATAACTAAATGCTTAGAAAACCCAAGAACAATTAATGGTATAATAAACATATGTATATATCTCTATATACGTATTGCGATTCTCAGTACTTATATAAGCAGACAGCTATCAGACAAAGCGAAGCCACAACCGAAGCGAAAGCGGAAGCGGAAGAACCGAACCCAACCAACTGACACGAACGAGCATTTCGAGGAGACGACAACACATTAGCGAGGATTCGTTAGAACGGATAATACTCTGATTTACCACTGCCACAAAGAAACAAACAAAACAAACAAGTAAAAAGTAACAAGTAAATTGTAACGTTAATATAGACATTAAGCCCCAACCGGGCGCTACATTACACATATACTTTGCATATAGCGATAAAAATGATATATATTGACAAGTGACTAATTTGACACAAGGACACAAGGCGGAAATCCAATTGCAATTACTTATATAGTGTGCGCCGTGCATCGTGTGATTGCCCAGCGAGTGCGCAAGTAAACTTAACATTATTATTTTATCCGAACAAAATAACAATAATAATTATCTCATAATTATGACAAGCAAAAAACCAATTACAAAAAAACTAAACCCCCAATCGTTCTTTGCGTGAGAATAAAGCGATGTTACATTATTTAATGAAAATATATATACATATAAATAAAATATCTGTTCATTGGTCTTTTATTGATCTGCGGGGGTTTCGAGAACTATATGATCGAGGTAAGTATACCAATGCCTGATCCTAGCTAGATGAGGAAAGGGGGGTTAAAGTTTCCGATCTGGGAAGCAGAAGTTCATCAAGTTCATTGAAATTATTGATTGATGATCACCTGACCGGCAGAGGTGAAGCTGGAGGAGCGAGCAGCTGGGATGACAGATCTCAACCCGATGGTAGTGGAGGACGGTGATCGGATCTTGGCTCCGGGCTAGTTAAAACCCTGCAGCAGGCGTAAATAATTAAAATATTTATAAATGCAATTTAAATATGTAAATGTAATTGATGGAACACACAAATATGAATCAATAAAAGATGGTGAAATCAATGTGCAATTTTTTTGTGAAGGCGGCATTTATTTGGGATCGTTTGGGGAATTTTTAAATTTGTTTTCTGAATTTTAAACATTTTTTTCGGATGTTTTACAAATTTTCTAAATTTTTAAAAAATTGTTCTAAATTTTTAAAATTTTTCTGAATTTTAAAATTTTTTTCTGAATTTTTAACATTTTTTAGATTTTTTATATTTATTTAAGCATTTTTTTAGAATTAAACAAATTTTTTTTAATATTTTAACTGCCAAATTTGAATTTGAATTTAACTGCCAAATTTGAATTTAACTGCCAAATTTGAATTTGAATTTAACGACGATCAGTTTCAGTATGCCCAGGTGCAGTTGTAAAATAACAACTAAATTTGGATTCAAAAGGTTTGAGTCTCCGCTAACTTGCGCCGGCTCCTAAATGGTTTGGAACTTGGACATTTTATAACAGTTTATACCAGTTTTCAGCTGCTTGCTGCTGATTTCTGTTCGCCTGTTACCCCAATTTGGGAAACGGGCAATTTGCTTGGAAATGTTCGGAAATTTGGATGGGCTGCTGTAGGGATGTTGTTGTAAAAAGGTTGTTGTTGCCATCAAGCTGTTGTTGTCGGCAACAAATAGGTATAAATGCATTAAATGAAATATAACAGTTTATACCAATTATTTTTGCCCAAAAGTTTTTATAACAGTTTATACCAGTTTTCAGTTGCTTGCTGCTGGTTTCTGTTCGCCTGTTACCCCAGTTTGGGAAACGGGCAATTTGCTTGGAAATGTTCGGAAATTTGGATGGGCTGCTGTAGGGATGTTGTTGTAAAAAGGTTGTTGTTGCTATCAAGCTGTTGTTGTCGGCAACAA
>VNJY01006018.1:0-91188 GCA_008042715.1 Drosophila bocki | reverse complement strand
GATTTCTGTTCGCCTGTTACCCCAATTTGGGAAACGGGCAATTTGCATGGAAATTTGGATGGGCTGCTGTAGGGATGTTGTTGTAAAAAGGTTGTTGTTGCCATAAGCTGTTGTTGTCGGCAACAAATAGGTATAAATGCATAAAATGAAATATAACAGTTTATACCAATTATTATTTTTGCCCAAATGTTTTTATAACAGTTTATACCAGTTTTCAGTTGCTTGCTGCTGGTTTCTGTTCGCCTGTTACCCCAGTTTGGAAAGCGGCCAATTTGAATGAAAAGTTTTGCTCACTTGCATCAGTGATGCTCATCTGCATCAGTGATGCTCTATTGGGACAAAATGCATCTCTCTAACTGCCAGTGATGCTCAACTAGCTATTTTGCATTACTGGGACAAAATGGCAACTCTCTAACTGCCAGTGATGCTCATCCAGCTATTTTGCCGTATTGGAACAAAATGGCATCTCACTAACTGCCAGTGATGCTCATCTAGCTATTTTGCATTATTGGGACAAAATGGCATCTTACTAATTGCCGGTGAGCTCATCTAGCTATTTTGAATTTTTTGCATTTATTTCTCACTAACTGTCAGTGATGCTCATCTAGCTATTTTGCTTTATTTAGGCAACATTGCATCTCACTAACTGCCAGTGATGCTGATCTAGCAATTTTGCAATATTTGATGTTTTTTCCATTATCCACCGCAAGAATGCCCTTCCATTGAGCCTGTTTAAATTATCCCACCCAAAAAAAAAACCGCATCCTCCTCATAACTCAAAAATAACACATTTTTAAGGTTTATTATTTATTTCAGCTTTAAATAAATAAAAGAAGAAAAGGTGAGGTATGTGGAAATGTCCTGCTCCTCCTCGTCCTGATCCTCCGATTTATTTTGATAATTTTTCGGACTAATTTCAGGTTCATAACTCAGCCAAAAGTGCATAAAATTCAATTCGGAAAGCTGTTCTGAGTTGCCATTTCTAAGCCTAACAATACTGCATGCTACGTTTAGGGTTCTTTTCAATTTCATTTTTTCTCAATTTTTTAGAATTTTAATGACGGTACCCCTTACATATTTTTGCAAAAATGGTGCGATTTATTTTGGGAAAAAAAACTAATTTTCATTAATTTCATTACTCAGCGAAAAATGCATGAAATTCAATTTGGAAAGCTGTTCTAAGTTGGTTATTCTAAGCTTAACAAAACGGCCTACTTAGTTTTGCTTTAGTTTAAGTTCCATTTAGTCCAACTTTTACGAACAATTAAGAAGTTTATTTAACTTAATTTGCGACATTAAGAATATTTCCAAATCTATGCAGATTTTATAACAATTACAAACCCAGAGTGGCTTTGCTTGGATACACAGTTCCCTTAGGCAACCAATATACCCCACTGCTGCTGGGTATCCAAATTAGAAAACAAAGTGAAGGCGCCTGTTTGTGCGCTCATAATTAAGGACATGAGCCCGGGCAGCGCACTAATGGAAGGCGCAAAAAAATAAAATAAAAAATACAAAGTGAAAAGTGAAGGTGGCAGTAAAAATGAAAAATGGAGTTTTGCACATGGCGGCAGGACATGGACATGGGGGACATGCGATATTTTCGTTTTCGGTACCGAGCTGTTGACACTTTTTGGGGCCGCGGCAGAGACATAATTACACAAAGGTAGGCTGCGCGCGGCTTCGGGTGACCCTGAAAGCAGGAAGTTCGCTTTGTGTCATGTGAGCCGCCCGCCCGGTGACAGCCAGGAGGAGAAGCAGTTGAAAGTGCCGCGTGTCCTGTGCCGTCCTGTCCTGTCCAACGTCATCGTCATGCTGGCAACCAAACACACAGAATGGACACTTACACACACACTCATTGACACTTATCGCGTGGGTGGCGCGTTTAATTCACATTTTATTTTCAGTGCCCGTGGCTGCGCGCGTAATTGTTGCTTCCATGTCCTGGCCCAGGACACGGATGTAGTCACTTCGCGTTGGCGCTGCACGGCGGACGTGTGCGCGGTGAATCGCACATTCTGTGGCCAATTGTTCCGTGGGTTTAGTGTTTCCCAGTTTTTGCGCCATGCACCACGAGGAGGATCCCTCGGCTCCGGTGGCCGGCAGCCACTCGGATTCCGTACGGAGTCCACCGCCGCCGGCCATAGCTCCCCGACGCCCCAAGCCAGGCATTTTGCGCCTGGACATTGGCAAGCCGCGACGCTCATCAGGTGGTTCCGTCGATTTCCGTTGCGTGGGCACCAGTAGCACCACCACGGCCAGTGGAAATGGCAGCGGCAACGACAGCAACGTGGCCACTGGCGCCAACAGTGAGGTAAGTGAGCATGATTTACGGCCCGTCGGGGAGTGCTTACGATTTGGCCAGGCCAACAGGCCAATGACTTGGCCAGTGGAGTGTGAATGGGGCCGAGACCCATCTGCAGCAATAGCTATGCCACTGTCAATGGCCATAAACACCAATCGCACTTAACTGGCGGTCGCTCCTGGCGTCGGTCAAGCAATGCAGCTACCATCTGCCTCCAAAGCGATCCCCTTTCTGGCTGTTAAAATCATTTTTTTACACACGGCAATAGCCGGGAGGAGGTAGCCGGGAGATAGACAGACAGAGGAGCCATTAACTAGAAGCCAATATTAAGGTGATGGAATTTTAGATGGGGTAAGGACGACCTGGGTATACGTTGCCAGGGAGTTTATCTTTCAAGGTAAAATTAGCGAAATAACACCAAGTATTGTTGGGTTCAGGAAATTCCAGAAATTAAATGTCCTGCGGGGTTTTTTCTTCGTCTGTGAACTCTCCAAAAATTCATATAAAAAATCTAATCTAGTTCGATAAGTTTTCGCTAAAAAGGAACTAATTAACCTTAAACAAAAGACCCCCAAGTAAACTTTTCAACCCATAATAAACTTACAACTGTTTAGTAAACCCAGAAAAATCACATTTAGTCCAAGCTTTCAACTTTATGGGAGCTAATAAACCAGGTAAATTACTTAAATAAGCAGACGCAAGCAGGTAGGAGGTAGGAGGTACTGGCAAATCACACACACAAACAACTCGGCTGCAGGACACAAGGGTATCCCGAGGTTCATTAGGCCAGACATGCGACAGCTGAACTGTGCAGAGTGGCTGTTTGGTGGTGGACACACCCCGGGTCAAGTGTGGAATGGCCAAGGAGGGGGATAAACATTTATTTAGTCATAAAGCTGATGCGTAATCTCAACAAGCTAGGCCAGGCCGAGTGGGTCACCCAGAAGCTAGACAGTTGGCACGTTCGAGTTACACAGTTTCTAGCTTTGACTATCCCTCTGCCCGGAACCCTGAACAGCCAGCACCATGTCGTTCGCGGAGAGCGCCCACCAAGTCTTCATCACGCGAAGCAGCTATGAGGGGACCTTTGGCAACACGGTCAACGTGATGAACGGTTTCGGCAGCTACCGCTATCCGGATGGAAGCGAGTACCGCGGTGGCTTCCACCAAGGTCAGTTCCATGGCTTCGGCCAGCTGCGTCTCTCGCAGCCGTACCGCTTCACCTTCAAGGGTGAATTCAAAAACGGATGCCTGGTGTCAATCGAAGACATGTGGTTTTCCGACGGTCTGCATGTGAAAGGCAGGATTACGCCCAACGGACTCGACTGCTCCGAGTGGGATTACCTAACTCCCACGGATCGGCGCTACCAGGCAGAGCGGCGCTATGGCCAGCAACCGGTGGGGCCCACCGCCTTCCTCACCTCCAAAATGGTGGCGCGCACCCTTCCGAAGAACTGCTATGATACCGAGGAGGGCATCTACAATTCCGAGACCTGCTGGCTGACGGAGCGCGCCCCGCCGCTCCAGAGCTCCGTCTACGTGGCCTGCCAGAAGGAGAAGAAGTGGATCGAAAACAATTGCCGGAAGGCCAGAAGTGAGCACATGGTGGAGCCCAATGCCAACGAGTGCCGCAGCATCATTGAGAACAATTTGGCCACAGAACGAGTGCAGCTGAAGGACACGTCCATCTACGCGCCGTTCGGCAAGGTGAATCGGGAGCGCTACTTCCACAACCTGGCCAAGAAGCGGGGTCACGCCGAGAGGGACCCGCAGTCCTCCGACCGCCAGCGCAGGATGCGTGTTGACGATCCTGCCTGGGAGACTGATGCCTGCTTCCGTGCCTATGCCCGAGTGGCGGAGCAGCAGGAGTCCCGCAGCCGCAGCCAGCCGCGGACCCGGTCACAACGAATCAAGCAGCCACGCCACTGGTCGAGTACCTCAGATGTCCGGAAACCCAAGTCGGAGGGTGACTTCAGTTGCGAGTCGAACAGCTTCAACGAGGACTCGATTCCCCTCAATGTGAAGGAGACTTACCTGGCGGCCGCGTCCATGAAGCAATGGAAGGGCACGGACAACCTCACTGTGGTGCAGTCCAATCTTGTCCGCCGCATCAGCTACATGGACATGACGCGTTCCATCTTCGAGTTGTAGATTGATCGAAATATGTTTTCCAAAATTTTAATGTCAGCTATGTGATCTATTCTTCGAAAGGATCAGCATTGAGCGGGAATATTTATCTTTTTAAACTCTGAATAAATGTTACATAATTTTCAATTCAAACGTAGGTAACTCCAGCCCACCCGTGGGAATAATCCTCTTTAGATAATGCTTTCAAAGACACATTTTATTGAAAAATGCAAGGCCCAGTGGCTTCCCTAATAGATGTCAGTGTTTCGGCGAATCCAATCCAGTTGGACGGTGACCCTGGCAAAACCAGCTGGCAAGCCCAGTGTGCATCCATTGGAGGCCACGAATGCGGAGATGCCCACCAGAGTGGAGCCCTGCTTGGTGACCAGGGGACTGCCAGCATCGCCGAAGCAAGGGGATCTGCCTTCGGGAGTTCGGGTGCAAAGGATCTGGTTAGAGACCGTGGAAGAGCCATAGAACGAGACGCACTCGTTGTTGGACATGATCTGCTGGTCGACGCACTGCAGCCAGTCAGAGAGTCCATTGGTATAGGTGGTCACGCCATAGCCACAGACACTGGCCCACCTGTTCTCGTAGCTCTGGGACCTATCCCTAAGCGACGGCAGGGCAACACTCTTCACTCGATTACTGAATCCGACGCGAGGAATCCGGACCAGGGCGAGGTGCTCACTGCCAGTCACATATTGGCTGGCACCCACACTAATCACGAACTGAGCCGCGCTCAGCTTGGTGGCTCCGAAGTAGATGGTCACTCCGGAGCTGGCCGTCAGGCACTGGGCCGAGGTGAGGATCCAGGTGTCGGCGATGATGGTGCCACTACACCAGAGATTGCTCTGCTGGAAGGCCATGCCCACCACGTAGGGAGCCTGGCCATCGTAGGCCGGGCTGCCATTAGTGATGATGTCCACGGGTTCGTCCTCCTTGGCGGCATTGGCGGAGGCGACTGCCAGGGTGAAAATAAGTGTCAATAACTTCATGATTCCAAGAAAAACTCGTTTCAGTCCAAGCTCAATGGGTTGGCTTATATAGCCATTCTCTAGGGAGGGTAATTAGGCAAAGTTTAGCACATTAGCGTGATTTGCTTGGCTATCGGGGGAGTTGAGTTAAGAGAACTGATTACAGTTTGTAATGGTAATAATTATAACTTAGTTTTCGGAGAATGAAATAGAGAAGAACATGAGTTCGGGAGGATAACTTAGTTTAAGCCATGATACAATTAAGTAAAAACTATAATTATTATGACAGCCTCAACTATACTTTACTTCTAGCATTTATGCCTGTCAGGTCTTTAAGTTATCTAGTGTTATTTTAAGCCAGACACCGACACAAGTTTCAAACTGACTTCCCAGGAATCATCAATATATTAAAATAAAAACATTACTTTTACACCAAACAGAAAGAATGACATTCTTCGAGAAGGCGGCGGCCACCCGGAAAGAATCATTCCTAACCGGTACCCAATTTTTCGGTAAGCGCGATGAGCTGGGCATGCAGGAGTTCGGAACATATATATTTCCGGATGGTACCCAGTACGACGGCGATTTCAAGAACAATCGCTTCCACGGGAAAGGCTACATTCAGACTGCGGGTCCCGATGGCGTCACCTTCACGGTGACCCATCACCATGGACGGCTGACGAGCATCGACAAGATCGAGTTCAACGATCGCCTGGATGTGGACTTTGAAATGAAGGAGGATCACACTATTGGCTTCAAGCCGTGGATGTACTGCACTTCCCAGGATCGTCGCTTCCATGGTGAAATAACGGATATGCTGGAGCCGGTGGGTCCCAATAGTTTTAGGTGCAAGGACGGACCCAATCCTCCCAATTTGGCTAACAACATCTTTGACCTGGGCTTTGGCCTTCTGAGCCGACAGGGCTTCATGCTGGACACCAAAACCTTTAGCAACCGGAGCTTCTATCTGGGCAGTCGCAAAGTGCGTCGCTGGATCCGTGAGAACTGCCGCCACGGTACCCTGGTGGGCCATCACCTCAAGCAGAAGGTCCAGGCGCAGTTTACCCGAGAGATCATCGAGAACAATATGAAGTACTCTGGCTGCAGCCGGAAGAATGGCATCGCACCGGTTCATATCTGCCGGCGCTCCACCAGCCTGGATAGCTTCAGGTCGCAGAAGTCCACCCGTGTTCACCTGGCCAGCACGACCGACAGCTGCTCCTCAAAGGCTGACCACCTGCTGAACCGCCACCGCCCCTGTGCCACTAAGTGTCGTCGATCCAAGAGCGAGAGCAACGTGTAAAGATGGTGATGATGATGCGTTTCGTTCCTGGGTTCCATTTCTTTCGATTCCACATTTGAGGCTTCAAATTAATATTTTGTGTATGTGCTTGGCTGACCCACATTCTGCGTCGAAGGCGTTGGCCGTGTTAGGAGCCAGGATTTATGGCGAAACCGCGAAAACTGCAGTCGAACATGGAAAGCCACTTAGGCCTACATTCGACTTGAGTAATAGGGTCAGCTGCACGGAAAAGAAAAGGCTTTGGCTTTGTTGTGAATATCCTTATGAAAATAATAAGTGAAATATTATTAAAATATAAAACAAATAATATAGGATTTTTTATTGGAGCTCTCCTTAATATCCTTCAAGATTAACCCTTTGAAAAGAAATTTGTATACCCCAATTTTTAGATATATTTTGGCTTTGCTATTAATTTAGCTCAGTGTAGTTGTCTATCCCGGCATTGAACTTCGACTGGGCTCGTCTCAAGTTCACCTGCACCTGCCGAAAACTAGGATTCGGGTCTAGGACTCAGACTAGGCCACAGGACCACGGCACAGCGGGTAATGAACCCATAATCGCCTGGCATTATGCTACACGTGCGCGGATTTTCGTGGTCCGTGAACGAAGGCGGAGAGATAAATTCGATGTTAATTAAAGCCCAGGCGAACGGCCTCTGCGAGAACTTCATTTAATTAAAAGGAAACGAAAGTGAAATCAGAGGACGCGAAAAGCGAAAGCGAAACACAAAACACAACGGAGAGCGCCAAAACATATATTTCAATAGTGGGCGCTCCCCAGCTGGGAAAGCCCTAGAATTTCGCGATTTTCTTTATCAACCCTTGCATGTTTGATTTTCATTTACATGGCCGGGCCAAGAATACAACGTGACTCAATATCAAGCGCCACAAAACCCATACTAACACATCGTAGGACATGGAACACCCACACACTCAGGGAACGCCATCTAAATGGACATTCGAAGTCCTGGCTGGTTACGCCCGGATACGGCGTTGTTATCACATGCCGCTAGCGATTTTTACACTCATTCGTCTTCGTTCCAACTGGGCGAGGAAGTCAGATACGTGTGGCCAGGATAGCCGCTCTCCCTCGCTGCCTGTCCATGTAAATTCCTTTGCGCCCGACGCCGCTTTGCGAGTGTATGGGTTTTGGGCACGTTTTGGCTTTGATAAGTTGGCCAAGGGTGGGCCACTGGGAGGTCGGTCGGTCCTTCTCTTCATTCATATTCATTCATTATTAGAAAAATTTAACTTTCCACCTGTCTGTGTGTGTGCGGGTCCTGTCCTCGCAGTGGTGTTGGTGCCCCACTGTCCGCTGTCCTTTTGGATGATGGTCTTTTGCGGCTCACTGGCCCTGCCAGCCAGTTAAGGCGTTCAGTCCGCGCAGAAGGCTGCTCCCAAGCGCTACAGCGGCAGACTAGCAAAATCCGGTCCGGGACACAGACTAGTGACTGAAAGGATTTTCCCCAGTTTAGTGACTAAAGGGATTTTCCTAAGCAAGCCGAAAAAGTGCAAATATATATAAGTGTTTTTGGAATTTAAAACTAATCAAACAAGAGTTCTAATATCTGCTTAAAGTATTAAGAGCCACCCGTGTGATTTAAGTCATTAAGGAGTCCTTTACCTTAATTTCAACCTGAATTCGTAGAACAACTCGGGCGTCACATCGCCGCACCAACTATCCGTGACCTGGGCACCGCCATGCGACTTGAATAGAGGCGGCGATTCCTGGCAAATGCAGAGTAGCGCCGATGCCAAGAGGGAATTCTACCGAGGACAAAGAGGCAGGAGGTGAGTCCCTCGGAGTATGGTTAAATTAAGGTCCTTGGAACACTATTCTGTCATTAATTTGTATTAAAGAACCGCATCACAGGAGGACCATAGATCTTACGAGATAAACGGTGGGTTTTTGTAATTAAATGAAACCTTAAAATTATAGCTTGATTAATTTGCATTGACTTATAATCTATATATTTATATTTTTATACTTTTTTATTACTTTCCAAAAAGATTTATAAAAAATCCATATGTATTACGTAGATAAATAGAAGAATTAAGATCAAAAGAAATCCTTAATTCCTATACGTTTTCTTCGATATATTTTTTATCTAGGATAAATTCTCAGGCTAATTTTATTGCACCACATAGTATAATAAAAATTCTTACAAAAAATCTATACCGACTTTTTCCGAGTGTAAAATAAAAACCGTACAATTACACGTTACTATGCCCCACCTCTAGATTTTCCATTACAAAACCAAAGCAGCGACGCCGAGAGCAGCCACCACGAACCGCATTTTGGCCAGCATCCGCCAGGAATTGGATCCGAGGATGGCGGCCCCGGCGACGTCGACGATGAGGAGGACTACTCAATTTCCGTATCGGCAATAATGCAAAGACGTGCCAGTGTGCGCGGCTATCGAGGCAAACGTGGCAGCCGGAGCTCGCGACGAGCATCCAGTCCCATGGATCACGTGCTGGATAGCGTGGAGCGGCGGCGCTCCAGTGTCTATACGACAAGTTCAGGCAAGTGCAAAGTGCTCCAGTCCGGGGCCCCATAAGTGTCCGAAACAGATTCCGCTTAGTTAACGAGCTGCAGAGGCGGAGAGTCGTAGGCGGAGGCGGGTCCTCCGGCGGCAGCTAATCAACGTCTGGGGGCCTGTTTTCCGTAATTTCTCATGCTACGTGCGGCCATACTGGGCGTATGTGTAATCTGTTTGCCTGACTCTGCTTTGACTTGGTTTTATTTCCCTCCACTTTCCGTTCCGCTCTGCAGAGGAGGGCACCAATCAGGAGTCCACGCAGGAGCAAATCTTTGAGAACATTCGCCTGCACAAGGAGGTCATACAGTCGGTGAAGTTACAGCCATGGCCCATACGAAAGAAGCTCAAGTTGGTGCGGCAGGTGGGTGGTATTCGAGGGCCAGAAGCTTAAGGAGCAGAGCTGGCAATTTGGATGATCTAAACCTCTTCAATTTCCTGATAACAAATATTAAAAAATTCTTTTTATAATTTTTTAGGATTTATACTGCTAAACCAAATTATATATTTATAAATATTGCTTTATTTTATCAATTAATCATTTATTTCCTATAGGCTAGAGTTTATCCTTGTTTCACTCATGCTGACCTTGTTTTCCCGCCTTTTTCTTCCGCCAATATGTCCTGGTTGTGGGCAGGCAGCCCTGCCATGTTAAGATGGGAGTGGAAATGGGAGAACGGGAGGAGCTCAAGGAAAGTGGGCCCAAAAAAAACTGGGCGCGTTCGTTTTCACGCCGCTTGTCAGGTCGTTGAAAATGTTACGACCTCCTGCCTCCCTTCTCTGAACACTCATCAAATCCTGAGGCAAACTTTTCGATTTCATTCACACCACCTCTTTATCTCCCATCTTGTGCTTCGCCCTGGCATTTTTAATGATGTTTGGACTTTGGGATCTGGCCCTCTGGATGTGGATGTGTTGACAGGCCAAAACATATGTGGCACGCCACGAGGGCGCGTTACAGGAACGCTTCGCCATGTCACGCAGCACGAGGGACTTGTGGGCGAGGTTTAAAATTTTAATGGCGGCAGTAAGTGATTTTCCTTACCCTCCTCCGGCCGGAAATGCCAGCAGCATGCAGAATGCAGAATGCGGAATGTGGCTGCACCAAGCCCAAGGCGAAGCCATGCAAAATATTTATGTTTACACAATTTATGGGCCACTTTCCGGCCGTAGGGACGGACATATTCAATAAATCCACACTCGCATAATTCAAGGAGTTATGCGGACTTGGGCTTGCTGGCTGGAAAACCAATTAAAGTACGAACTTGCAGCCTGCGATTCGCCCGAGACGTGCATAACTCATGGGAGCGTGAATTACAGTTTTCTTCTACTTTTTCTTGCCCCATCTCCCCCAGCGCTGGCGACACTGGAAACGGGAGACGACCAGCTTCCTCACCGTCCTCATACCCTGGGAGCTGCGCATCAAGGAGATAGAGTCACACTTCGGCTCTGGCGTGGCCTCCTACTTCACCTTCCTGCGATGGCTCATGTGGGTCAACATCATGATTGCCATTCCGCTGGTGGCCTTTGTCATCGGCCCGGAGGTGAGTGTCCTCGGGGGCTGCGCCTGGAAAGTAGCCAATTTATTTGCATTAATACTTACATTTATGTTTTCATGTTTCCTTCTGTCGTCGCCTGTGCATCTCTCCCCGCAGTACTTTGCCACCAAAAAGGACGAAACGGATCCCAGGAAGCAAATGTCCGACCCGGAGAAGAGAGTGGCCGGCAATCTGTTTACATTCTGGGAGTTTGAAGGATACCTCAAATATTCACCCATGTTTTATGGGTAAGAAAGTTATTAAATCTTACGTTTCGGGATTCCATTTTTTATTGTACTTATAAAGTTTTTTATTCTTTTAAATTTTTTTATACAAATATAAGTAAAAAAGTCTTGCTTATTTTCAAAACTTACACGAATTGCTAAAGTTAAAAATTTGTTTATCAAAGTAAAAAGAATTGGTTAAATCCTCAGTGTCATTTTTATTGTATTTCCTATTTATTATTTCAAAAATATATATTTCTTAGTAAAAAAAAAATTTTTTTAAATAATAATAAACAAAAAATTAATTTCGCCCAACGTGGGGCTCGAACCCACGACCCTGAGATTAAGAGTCTCATGCTCTACCGACTGAGCTAGCCGGGCATTCGGAACTCGACGAGCCAAAGTTCGGGCAAGGCAAGAAGGGATCTTAAGTAAAGTAACGAATCTATAAATAGACTTCCATGAAGAATGCGAACAGAATATGTAAAAACCTATTTCGATTGTTTACATTTATATTAATGAACATTCGTGCTTCTATAAACAGAAATGTATATTAATACATGATTAAATATAGAGAAAAGGGTGAACTTTTTTTAAAATGTTAGCTTACAGTTTAATTAAATATTGTATTTGGCACCTTGAAGTTAAATTTTTATGAAACAAAAATGTTTTCCAATTTCTGCCAATTTTAACGATATATATATAACGATATATATTTATAAATTTGTAAAAAAGTGAGAAGTAAGAAAGAACCGTCTGTTGATGCTGATCAAGAATATATATGATGTATAGGGTCGGAAACGGCTACTTTACTGGCTTCTGACTAAAATTATTATACCTTGTAAGGGTATAAATATATATATATATATTTATTTATATTTTTAAAACGTAAAACAAAAGGAGAATGGTGTTCAAGTTTACATAAGCCCTTTAACATAGCAGAAAATGGATAATTTTAATATACTTTAATATATATGTATATAATTTCTTATAGTAAGTATTATTTTTTTATTTTCTTAATACAACTGTTAATTTGTTGATTGTATAAATGCAGAACTCTTAGCCTGATTTAAGTGCTGGCAATACCCACCTCACACTATATTTCCTGATGTCCCTTTGTCTTCCCCCAGCTACTATTCAAGCACATCCGGCATTAGCACGTTCGGATATAAGCTGCCCTTAGCCTATTTCCTCACCGCCGTTCTGGTCTATATCTACAGCTTTGTGGCGACGCTGAGAAAGTGAGTATGTGGGCCATCATCTGGCAATCGGTGGAGTAAAGAGGTCCTGTCAAGATGGGGCCTGGTGTTGGGCAGGCACTTCATTAAATCCCTGGTCATCGAAGCCGCAAAAAGCAAACTAAATGTCAGAATGCTCGTTAATTAATTAAACAACACTGAAGCTCTGATTAAATAATACAAATCTTGGCACGAGGCGTGTTCGGGGAGTCGACAAAGTTTCTGGCCCAGAAAAAGGCATTGGCCATTATGATTTACGCACGCACAGGACCAAACACGTGCAAAGGGGGCGGGAGCTGACACAGAAACAGGAAGCGGATACGGCAAAACGCCATTTTGAGCGTGGGGCTGGGCGGATGGGCGGCAGCCATTGGACTTCTCGCTTTAATGGCTTTGTCGGCATTATGTTGATTTCGTAATTGAACAAAGTAGCAGTGTCAACAGTGGGCAGCCGGCACTGACCTTTCCTTTTCTTTCCGCTTTGCCGCCACCCTGCCACTTGGCGGGGCACGTGCTCCGCCTGCCTGAATTACCCCAATACCCCTGCCCGCCATTAGGGGTATTCACGTATTCAAGGATTGAAGCGTAGCCAGGATTTTAGCACAAATTACGGCTTGCCTGCGCGGAAACTAAAACTTTTCCCGATCTCTTACCAACAGAATGGCAGAGAACTCCCGCAACTCGAAACTTTCCTCGAAGGACGACGAGTGCGTCTTCTCGTGGAAGCTCTTCACCGGCTGGGACTTTATGATTGGTAAGTGGCCGGTGCCGTCCAGTACCAGAGCCTCAACTTTTTATTTTTGCATCTCCCGCAGGACACGCGGAGACGGCCCACAACCGTATCGCATCCGTGGTAGTCGGCTTCAAGGAGGCACTTCTCGAGGAGGCCGAGAAGAAGAAGGATAATCGCAAGTAAGTCGCGGCCAAGCAAGGCTATTTACTTATCATAATCGATACGACGTCGTCTCCTTTCCAGCTGGCGAGTTATTCTCCAGAGGATACTGGTCAACATCCTGGTGATGGGACTGCTCGGATTGTCGGGGGCCACTGTGGTTTTGCTGGTCAATCAGTAAGTGAATTGGGTGGCGCAATCGGAAACTGTGGAAAGGAAGAGTCATTATTTGCAGGCAAATTAAAGTATACATATCAGAATTTTTCTTTCTTGTATTTACAGGAAAATTCTGCTTTTGACTTGAGAGAGCTTTTGGGTCCTTTGTGGTTACTTTATTTATAATTGTTCACTGTTCTCTTATTTAACAGCTCTGAAGATTTGGCCAAGCACGACAACTGGCTAAGTCGCAATGCGGTGAACGTGACCATGACCCTGTTATCGTTCTTCCTGCCAATGATATTTGAAGCACTCGGACTCTTCGAGAACTGGCATCCCAGGCAGCAGCTGCGACTGCAATTGGCACGGTAAGTTAAGGATACTAATTACTCTTAAGATATATAACTTAAAGTCTCCTTCTTGCAGGATTATGATTCTTAACATGCTGAACTTGTACTCGCTGATGTTCTCCTTCATCTACAAGATCAACAGCAAGGAGAAGCCGCTGCAGATGCTGAAGCTGGAGAATGAGACGAACACCATGGAGCTGAGGAATCTGCTGAGCTCCATCGAGGCTCTAAGAGCCATGACGCCCACGACATCGCTGTATAGCGACAGTACCTCGGAGGGCGGCGGTGGTTTGTTCGATGAGTCCACCTCGACCACCGGTTGGGGTGAGGACACCACCACCGATGGCCTCTTTTCCACAACGGCAGCTGCTGCAGCCTTAATCTCCGGCACCTTGCAGCGCCTTAAGTGCTACAACATGACTGTGAAATGCTCAAAGCCCAGACGCACCTTCATCAGTGCAAAGAACCTGGCCACCACACTGATGCTCCTCAACCTGACAACGCCATCGATGGTGCCGTCCAGCACTACGCCGCTGCCCACCACCTTACCCACGACAACGCCCACGAGTTCGGTTACTTGGACAACAACAGAGGCAACAACTACGACCACTACGTCGCCTTGGACCACTCTGCCACCCTCGACGATTACATCCACGGAAACTACAACAACGACTGAGAAGATAACGACCAAGACAACTGAAGCATCAACCACATCCACGCTATTAACAAGTCCTCCAACCACAAATATGGAAACTTCAAAGATAGTAACTCCTGAAGCAACAACTAATAAAGCAACTTCAAAGTCCACAACTCCCGAGGAAACAACTAACAAAGAAACTCCAAAATTTACTACAAGTAAAGCAACTCCTGAAGCCTCTTCAAGTACAGTAGGAATCCCCAAAAATGCCACCACTGAACCACCTACGAACACAACAAAATCCACAACAACCACAACCACGGAGGCACCCAAACCCGAAGAGGATAACTTTTTCTATACCACCGACGAAGATGAGGGTTCCTACGACTATGGCGAGGTTTCCGCATCTTCAGATGCTCCAGAGAACAACAACAGCTATTCCGATTACACGGACTACTCAGCGGATCCTTCAGCAGAACCAGAAATAGATGATTTTGATGACCAGGACACCACTGAACAGGCAGACGATCCGCTGGCCAAGGTCCTGGAGCAGGTGGACGAGGTACAAGAAAACAAGACACGCCGGAAAAGAGCACTAGATGATCCGCCCATTTGGCGGACAAGCAAGTACAGTAGGCGCCATCGCACCGACACCGACACTGGTGGAGTTGGCAGGACTACGGATGCTGTGAATACTCCACCCCCCACCCGATGGCCCGTTTACTGGCCACCCTACAGGCCAACCACGCCGAGCACAACTACAACAAGGAAGCCGGCTCACAGAATTATCACGAAAGAGGAATGGGAGAATCTCGTGAGACCGTTCCGAGTCACATCCACAACGAGTTCCACTACGACCAAGGAAACCACCACCCGGCGACCCAGGAGAAGATTCCGTACCACAACGCCACAGCAGCAGCCAAGCTCCACCGGGGATTACTCATCAACCACGGAGAGTGCCAGTGAGTCGACGAATCTGGAGAGCAGCACCTACAGTTATGGAAGTAGTAGCAGCAGCAGCTCAACCCCCGCCGAGGAGGAGGACTACGGCTTCACGGATCGTGATGGCAAGACGCCGTACTTCATCGGCTACGGGGATATAGCCGAGATTGGCAGCACCATTTTCTATGACAGCGAGGACGGCGAGCACCTGGAAACGTGCATCATAACCGTGTGTCCCAGCCGCGACGACATTTTCGGCACGGGCTTCAGCACCACCGATAGCCCGGATTCCGGTGGTTCCACCCCAAGTGCCGACAGCAAGCAGCTAACCACCGTGAAGCTCACGCCGCTGGAGCGGAAGCAGAAGCGACTCCGGGAGGTGCAGCAGGCGATTAAGCAAATACAAACCAATCTGACGACCATGTGCTGGGAGACCTCCCTGGGCCAGGAGCTGTCGAAAGTCATCGTCTTCGATGGGGTGAGTGCACGAAAAAAAATAATATTAAGACCAACTTAAATAATTATAATACTGTAGTCTCCAATATGTCACATTTCTACAGAATTAAATAGTAAATTTATAAACTAAAATTTAAATCTAACAGAATTAAAATGTATGTTTTTTTTGTTTAGTCCAATTTGCAAACTGCAAGTGTACACACATTTTGGTTTACCGTGTTTAGCTTTCTTTTTTGGTTTTATTATATTGTATTATTATTTATTATTTTACTATTTATTTTACATTTAAATACATTTCAAATTCTTGTTGAACTCCCACTTCCAGTCCTCGTAATTTCTTCCCAGTGTCGAAACACTGAATGGTGTGCCAATGAAAGGAGCTGCTCCAGCTGCCACTCCCGAAAGTTGCCGCAGTTTAAAAGCAAATTTATCACCATGAGCTGCTATCAATTTCCCAGGGAAGCTCCCAACTCCCAGCTCTCAACTGGCAGCTCTCGGAGGCACAGTTGCTTCTGTATCAAAATCTATTTAGCCTTAAATATGATTGAACTCAAAGGGAGAGTGGCTGCTTGCTGAGCGTTCTGGGCGTGAAATCCCGTTTAGCTAAATTATCCGGAAAATTTAACGCAAAATTTGTCTTCCGCTGCTTTGTCTTCTTTGGTTTTTTGCAATTTGGTTTGCTTTTGGGTCATGGGGATTTGAAAAATCATATTCCTGCGCTTCGAAATCTACTTGACTTAAAAGGCCAAAACGATTCGGAGGAGAAAAGGCGAAATGGAGAGCGAAACGAAAGCATTTTATCATAATAATCGCTCTCGGGAGTCCTCATCCTCCTCCTCCTCCGCGGAGGAGTCGTTCTACCATTGATACGGAACGCAGCTGGGAGCCGGAACAGGAACTTGTGACTTGTGAATGGGGGGTACTCTTCGGATTTTGGATTTCGGATTTCGATTTCCAACCCCCCGCAGTTCGCAGTTGAAAATTTACATAAGCCATAAGCATGATTGTGAACTTTGGCCCTCGAATGCCAACTTTTATTTGGCCATTTGCCACGACGAGTGTCGATTGGCATCCCATTGGGCTGCTGGGAACTTTCCTCTTCCTTGCTTTTTTTTATCGTAAACAAATTCGGGGAATCACTAAAGTTTTCAAGGTCAGCCAGGAGTAAAGATAAGGACAGGGACCAGTCAATAACCCCAATGCGGGCAGTAGACGTAGACGCATCTCAATCCCGGGATTACTTTGCCCTTTTATGCCGTACTTAACATTTGTCCGACATTCGTGTAAGGCCCGAAAAAAAGACATGGGTCTCGCTCCCAATTTGATTATGCCCCCCGACATGGCGTACATAATCTGTATTAAACGATTTAAGCACATAAATTAGGCAAGTTACGGGCCGGGGCTTAAACGCATTTATGCCGTACGCATAACAAATGCCCTCTCGATGGGGAAATTGGGTTTGGTCGTGTGCGGTTTCAGTTACACATACCCCACATACCCCACCTAGTAGTCGGCATCCTCACCTCGTTCGGTTTTCGATTCAAAGTTGGGGCACGTGTTCGTGCATGAATTGGGGACCACAGGAAATCAGGCAGGAGTCAAGGCAGGACAAGATGACGGACGACGAGATGCAGCGACCTGGGCTACGTGGGGCCACTTTTAAGCATCCAGCATCCTCCGACTTCATTACAAAGCACATTAAGTCCCCAATTTCATCTTCTTTCCTCCTCCCCCCAAAAAGCTAATGTCCATTGTGGCCCCGCTGTGCATCGACTTTCTGCGCGCCCTGTTCGTGCGGTATGTCAATCAAAACTGGTGCTGGGACATGGAGAAGACCTTTCCGCAGGTGAGAGACATCCCTCCCCCCCAGCCGCATACCTTGACTAATGCGAGGCTTTGTTTCGTTTATGCCGCAGTATGGCGACTTCAAGATAGCCGAGAACATCCTGACGTTGATTAATAACCAGGGACAGGTGTGGATGGGCATCTTCTTCTCGCCGGGCTTGGTCCTCATCAACCTGGTCAAATTGATGATCATGATGTACTTCCGCTCCTGGATAGTGCTCACCTGCAATGTACCACACGAGGTGGTGTTCAAGTGAGTGGTCTTGGTGGCTTTCTTAACCTGGTGACGGGCTAATCTTCAATCTGTAATCTGTAATCCTTACAGGGCCTCCAAGTCAAACAACTTCTACCTGTCGCTGCTGCTGACCATGCTATTCCTGTGTGTGCTGCCCGTGGGCTATGCCATAGTGTGGCTGCGTCCCTCATGGCACTGTGGACCCTTCTCGGAGTACAACCGGATAGCAGAGTTTATCACAAACACCACGAGGAATGCGTTGCCAAAGTGAGTTAATGCAAAGCCAAAGGAAACCCATTTTCTACTCTAAATATTTCCCAGACAACTCCACGAGCCCCTGGACTACCTTACCTCCTCGAGCACAGTAATTCCTCTGCTTCTGCTGCTCATCCTCATCATCTACTACTTGGTATCCCTAACTGGCGCCCTGCGTGAGGCCAACCAGGATCTAAGGACACAGCTGCAGAAGGAACGCGAGGAGGAGCGCAAGAAGATCTTCAAGGTTCCAGAGGTGAAGCAGGCAGAGCCCACGGCCACCACGCTCACGAATCGCTGGCGAAAGGTACTAGAGGCATCCTCTCCGGTGACACCCACCCAGCCACCGGACTTTGATACGGAGGAGTACAAAAACCAAGCGAGGAAAGGTAGGCCAGGCCCAGGGATAGGGATTTCAGTTCACTAATCATCTTTTGTCCTCGTATTTAGAGCTAATCTCCCGCATCATGAAGAAGGCCCTGCGCAAGGGCTCCGCCACCTCGGACGAGGACTCCTTTGTGCGGCGCGATGACGACGACACGGACACGGAGCATCAGGACTCGCTGCCCCACGACGAAGAGGCCAAGGACAAAAGATTCGGTTTGTCGCGACTGCAGCAGATTCGGCGCACCAGAAAGCCCTCCCTCGTGGACATCGTACAGATAGCCAAGCAGGAGCGGGCACGAGCCGGCTCCATTGTGGCGGGAACCAGCGGAAGCGGCGGCGGCGGAAACTTTCCGGTAAAGGAACCCCATCCCAAGAGCCGCTTCAAAGTAGAGAAATCCGAACGCAAGGACCGCGGCAGCATGAAAGAGAAAAAGGACACCAGGCACAAGCAGCAGCCGCAGCAACCGCCGCCCTACGAATCGCCCAAGGACAATGAACATGATCCGGATACAAACTCAAGGATTGTCAGCGAGCGCCGCGCTAGCCTGCTGCTGCGACGCGGCGAGGAGCCCACCACCCCGGACAAGGACCTTCCGCCGACGCCCACCGCAGTTGAGGACTCGCCCAAGGAGCAACAGACACCGGAAGAAGCCTCATCCCAAACGCCGCCTACGCTGGCCAAAAGCAAATTCCAAATAGTCGACGAAAAGAGGCCGCCGCAGGAGGCGGAGGATAAACCCGCTCCCAAGGAGAGTGGAGCCGGAGGAGGAGGAGGCCTGGAAGCCATCGGTCTGGGCAAATTCAAGTTCCGCAAGCACCGATTCAAGTCAAACAATGCGGTGGCCAAACCAGAGCCCGAAGTGTTCAAGTTCGATGAGCGCAGTGTGGAAAAGAGCTCCGAAGTGCCCGCCACTCCGGGAGCCGAGTCGGAGCCGGAACCCTCTCCCTCGCCCACGCCTTCGCCCACTCCCAGCCAGGGACAGAGCCAGAGTCAGGGCCACCACCAGCGCCAGTTGTCGGTTCTGTCCCGCCAGGGACGCAAGAAGATCGGCAATCTGCTGGCCCTGGTCCGCGAGGCGGTCAACCTCAAGAAGGACGACGTGGAGCAGGGCTCGGATGAGTCTCCGGGTCCCACCACGCCCACCTACCTGGCCTACACCCCGCCGCCACCGCCCTCAGTATTGTCGAGTGTGTCCAGTTCGACCGCTCTGGAGATGCCGCCCACACCGGAGCCGGAATCCCCGACGCCCAGTGCTCCGCTGCACTTTGGCAGCAGCAGCGCCTCTTCTTCGTCGCGACCGCCATCGAAGCCACCGAAGCCACCAAAGACACCATCGTCGGCCACGGCTCCCACGGCCACTATGGACGACCTGGAGGAACTGGATATGCCCGGTCCCATCACCTTTCCCAGGCGCAGCGCCTCCCAGCGACGTCGCACCATGCGACAGGACTCGCAGAGCTCCATTTGGTCGGACAACATACCCACCATCACCATCAGCACCACCGGCAGCGATGAGTGCATCGTGGACGCTGCTGCCGCCCCTCTGGAGAACGGACAGCCCGAGCCGGCAGCCAGCTCCTCGTCGCCGGGGCCTACGGTTAACATAATCAAAGTTACCATCGAGGATGAGCAGGAGAAGTGAGAGCTGATCCCTCAGAGAAGTGCCTTCAACGCCAGATTGTCTTCTTAATTCAAGAAACTAGCCTTCTTCCTAAATCCAATCTAAATTACTAACTTGGCTTAAATCTCGTTCTTCAGCTTTTTTGTAAATCTTCTAGTCAGTCGTCTATGAAAATAATATTAGATAAATCTGTTTACTTCCTTAAGAAATTATAAATAAACTCTATGATTGCACGAACTTTTAGTGGGTTTTTAGTCTATAAATAATTAAATAGTTACCTATTTATTAATAATCGTTTAATCCAAAGGTTACAAACCTGCTTTAGCATCCTAAAAATTCTAATTTCCCGGCTGCAATCCCCTCGCACAGATTTATTTTTTCAATGAAACCGAAAGTGCGGCGACGACTGTCGTACAATAACCTCCTTATCAGCTGGAACCACCGATAACCTGCTAACTCCAAAAACTACAAAGTAAGGCGGAAAGTGGAGCAGAGAGCAGCTTCCGAGACAGTTCTGGACAGAATCTTGGGAGAGCTGAAAGAGCTGTTCAAATATTTGCCAGAAGAAAAATGAGCAATTAAAAGGAATGCGGCAAATGAAATATGAGTTATAATGATATTTGGCGGGGCAATTAAACCGCCGTACTCTGGAGGGGATTAGTTGGAGTTCTCTGTCTATGGTCCAACTCCAGAGCACATATTGTATCCCAACCAGACTCGGAGAGTGGCAGATACAAAGCCCTGGCGAGCTACAGATACGCAGCGGAGATTCGGAAGTGAGTTTCACTCAAAAAAGAATGAGAGGGATTTGGGAGCGGAGACGCAGCCATCGCACAGTGTCTCAAAATTGTATAATTTACACTAAAATAAATATTAAAATATTTGAAGACCCTTTTTTTTATTTTCCGTGATATTTCAAAATAACATTTCAATTAAGAGAATGTTTAGGAACAACACTGCATACTCGGAAGATATAAAAAACAGTAAATTATTGGTTTTATGTTCAATTAAAGTTAAAAAATATTGTTCAGTTTAGGCCTTCAAAATAAACAGATTGTTCTTGAAGCAAATAAATATTTTAGAGGCTTATTTATAAGCAATTTTACAAAGAATTTAAATAACATTCGGTAGACCTCTAAATCTAGGAGATCTTTAATTTAAACTTAAAAAAAATTAACTAACTAAATGAAACAAATATATAAAATATAAGACTTCAAAAAAATAGTTTAAAGATCTTTAAAAATAATCAAAATCATCCGGCAACAATTAAAACATTATTTAAAAAAATGAAAACAGAACTCAACAAATGCTCTGCAAACACAAAAGTATCTTTCGCTCGACTGTGCAACGGATCGCTTCGGATCGGCTGGCTTCGAATTCCTCGAGAGTCTCGAGTCTCGACTCGAGAGTCAGTTGAGCATTGGACGTCCTCGTTAGCGGTTGCCTGTGTCTGCGGAGCGGCGAAGTAAGTGGCCGCCACTCGAGTGTGGTGCAGTTGGTGGAGTCTCGGTTGTCTCAAGTTGTCTCGGGTCTCGGGTCACCTCTTTTTTTTCCTTTCAAAGAAAAAAACCCCCGCAGATAAAAAGTATCTGGCCCGTGTGTTTACTCGCGAGGTTCTTCGCCTTCACCAGCCCGATACAATTACAGAGTGCAGTGGGTAAAACGGGGCAGTCAGCATAAAAATACTGACTGAAACTTGTGCACTGCGGTGGAACAGCCAGTCCAAAGACAGTGCAAGTCCTACGATTTAGTGGAAAATATATGTAAATTTTGGAAAAAGTGGCCGAAAAGTGCACCATGTGTTGGCGGAGGTTGTGGCAGCGGAAAATGTATCTACCATATAAATAGCCGATAAATAAACGAAAATAACGCAGTTGCTGCGCCCTGTGTGCATCCGCGAGATACTCGCACAAAACGGAGTTCGTAAAAGTATCTGGCTATCTGCCTATCCGAGTTTCTCAGTATCTGAGTATCTTTGAGTGCGATTTCGAGTGCTTTCCTCCGATTTCCCTTCTACCTGCGGCCCGTGTCAGTGAGTGTGTTTGAAGTGAGAAGCAGTGGATAAAAACAAACGCTGCAATAAAGATACAAACCAAAGAGGTGCAAACAAAAACGCAGTTCGTAGAGAAGACCCTCTATATAAAGTGTGTAGTGTGTGTACATAGAGTATAGTGTCTGATATCAGGCTAAGCGACCCGCTAGTTCGTAGCCCCAAATTCTTATCGCCAAAGGAACTCGTGTTCGTGTTCATAGGCGCGTATCTCGCGGAACGGCTCAAGACCCAGCGCGAGAATCTCGAATCTGAATGGAGCGGATGTTCGTTATGTGTGTATAGTGTGTGGTGTATATATGCCTGTATGCCTGTAGTATCAGTGTGGCCTCCGCTGAACTCTCTCCGCAAAGGGTTCACCAATCAGCTCAGCCTGACAACAGAGCCGGGTCCCGATCTCTAGAGTCCGATCCGAATCCAAATCCAAAATAAAGCCTCCGCTGATAAGCTAACGAAAAGAAACGAAAACGGGAAAGGAAGTAAATGAGATCCATTGATAAAAACATGCTTATAATTAGAACTTGCGTGTGAGTGAATATAAATATTACGAAACCCCGATCCGGGACTGTGATTTCGTGACGTGCTGATATAGCTTTTGGAATAGAACGAGAACGGCAGCCTTCCCCTTCCAGGAATTTAAATTTCAACTCACATCGAGAATGACAGCTGTGAATGAAATTCCAGAGGAGTTTGTCTTCTGAAGCTCTATCTCCAATTCCCCCCATCCAAGCCCACGAAAACTGGAATTATCCAGAGGGAAGAGCCAGTTTTATATGGTTTTCCGAGGATGTTTCTCAGCTGACAAGATGGAAATATAATGTGACAGCTTGGTTTTATCTGGCTTAAAATTATTTTACAAACATTTTTAAAATTTCTATACCTTTTAGAGTTCTACAATTTATTTATAGAGCTTTTTTCTTATTTTCAAGGCTAATCTCTGAACAAAAAACTGAAATACCTCGCGGTATAAGCTATTTTCAAAAGGTATTCCTTACTTAAGAAGTGATATCATCTTCAAGCTAGTTCTGTTGCAAATATTTGCTAATTAGTGTCTCTCTGCTCAGCTAAATTCATAAAAAAGAACGAGATATGAGATCTCAAGACTAGGCAGATCCTAAATGAATCCAACCTTGGCTACATCTCACTGCAACAAGTGAAAACGCAGCAATGTACATATACTAGGACTTCCCGAGCCTCATTATTATTAGTAATAATTGCAGCTAGCGAAAAATGAGAACTAGCATAGCGGAGTAGATGAAATCATCGCATGGAATTACTTCAAGTTCCCGAATACACATTGTATGTACACACACATTATACACTTTCTGGCGGAGCTCATTTCCAGCGAGACTTTATTTATGTCTCTCTACTGGTTGTTTGAAATTTTCATTTGCAGTTTTTGCCTTCGTTTTGTTTACCCAAAAACAAAAAAACAAAAAACCGAATGTACTCATTGCTTGAACTGGCCAGGGCCAGTAAAGTTTATTTTTTGAGGCATTTGCCCGGCGAACTAATTAAAAATTGCTCTTCCTCTCCGTCGCCCACAATGTGTGGCACACATGTTCGGGCGTTGCTTTCGGACTTATGGATGTGATTCTAATCTGCTTTTGATTCACAAAAGTAAAAGAACTAGAATCGTGTAATATAAAGTCACATTTTAGTGCTATTATTTTAGTTTGTTCACACATTTTTATAAGGTTTTTAGGCTTTTTTTTACCAATTAAATTACTTCATAAAACTCTTTGATAGATTTTTTAATATTTATAATGATCACTCATTCAAATAAAAAACCCTTCCATCATCTCCAAGAATAATTTAACAGAAATTTAAATTAAACTTCACGGATTCTTCCAGCATATGAAGTCGCTCAGGCACCACCAATAGAAAAGATTCTTCGTAATGAATTGAACCAAGTCCGGGAGAAAACCAAGACATCAACCCACCTAAAGGATCTACCGTCACTCGGAGCACAGTTCCGCATCCCAGTGCCATCTACCTGTAGCATATAAGCCCGTGCTCACCGGATTCCAACCAACCAAAGCCGAAACCATGAAGCGCAGCCGGTGGAGCCCCAGTGGCTCCTCCACGGCGCGCCTGCTGCTCGCCGGCGTCCTGATCGCCAGCTGCACCTGGTCCACCCCTGTCCAAGGCGTCCAGCGGCCGCCCATTAACTCCGCCGGAGGCCATGAGCTGCGCGGCACTACCTTTATGCCGGCCCTGGAATGCTACGATCCATACGGCAGACCGCAGGTAAGGAGGAGGTGGAGGAGGCGGAGCACTCATCACCCCGATTGTTTGTCCACAAACCAATTGAGACGAATTTAAATTAGCTTCAGCTTCGTTCAATTCGAGAGGCAGATACAAACTAATTGAGCAATAAAGCGACAGTTCGGGGAATAGGAAAAAATTAGCTGGAGTTGTGAGAACCATTAATTTACGGCATGAGTGCTTGCCCATTACATTTTGTCAGCAGAAAAATAAGCAAATAAGTGTTGAAGATAAATAAACATTACTATGTACTGTGAGTTGTGAAGATGAGTATTTTTTGTTTGAAATATGGTCCCTATATAGATGTACCTTTAAATGGTTCTCTAAACATAAACTGATATTAATAAATTTTGTTAAAATTCTTTCTGTTATTTCTTTGTTGTAATTCTTTAATAGAAATGCCTGCCCGAGTTCATTAATGCTGCCTATCAACTGCAAATTCAGTCAACGAATACCTGCGGTGAGCAGCAGGACAATCACTTTTGCATACAAACCATGAATCAAAATCACAAAAACTGCGAGTTTTGCAAGTGAGTAAATCTTGAAGACCTAAAGAAATTCGCCTTCAAAATTTAACTACTTCTTTACAGATACCAGGATCACAATCCCTCGTTCCTGACGGACTTGCACGATCCCCAGAACCCCACCTGGTGGCAGTCGGAGACCATGTTCGAGGGCATTCAGCATCCGAACTATGTGAATCTGACCATTCACCTAAGTGAGTAAATTTAACAACTCAATGCTAATAAATAATAATTATTAAAATATTATTTTAAACTCTAGGAAAATCCTACGATATCACATATGTGAGAATACTGTTCCGTTCGCCACGTCCCGAGTCCTTTACTATCTACAAGAGGACCTCGGAGAACGGACCCTGGATCCCGTACCAGTTCTACAGTGCCACCTGTCGGGACACCTACTTCCTGCCCGACTCCCGGGCCATTCGCAAGGGCGAGGGCGAGGCCCATGCTCTGTGCACCAGCGAGTACAGTGATATCTCACCGCTGAGGGACGGTGAGATTGCCTTCTCCACGCTGGAAGGTCGTCCTAGTGGCATCAACTTCGAGCACAGCCTGGAGCTGCAGGACTGGGTCACGGCCACCGATATTCGCATTACCCTGGACCGCCTGAACACCTTCGGTGACGAACTCTTCGGCGATGCCCAGGTGCTCAAGTCGTACTTCTATGCCATCTCCGACATAGCCGTGGGAGCGCGCTGCAAGTGCAATGGTCATGCGAGCAAGTGCGTCGCCAGCACGGGAATGCATGGGGAGCGGACCCTGGTCTGCGAGTGCCGTCACAACACCGACGGACCCGACTGCGACCGCTGCCTGCCGCTCTACAACGACGTCAAGTGGAAGAGGGCCACCTCGACGGAAGTCAACGAGTGCAAAGGTAGGAGCAGTGCAACATCCATCATCTGCGGGAAAACAGGTTGCCACAGTGGGACGTGCTGTAAATGAGCTCGTGATATATTAATGTAATAATCTATACCGATTCGTACTCACTGGTGGTCACTGTACTCCCCTGTTTGGAATTTCCTTATAAGGACAGACCAGTTTGCCGTTAGCTAGAGTTAGCTAAGCGGAAGATGACCATCACATCAGTCATGTTTGTGCCTTTCTCGTCCGCGGTCTTCTTTCTGGCCTTTCCTTTGGCCTACGTCCAGGCCTGGTCCCATGCCTACAGCCTCGAAACAAATCTCATAGGGCCGGGAGTGCCTCTATGGTACCTAGTTAACTGTACATTAAGCCTCACGACATTCAAAGGCTATTCTTATTGAGAAACATCCCTCTTCCTTAGCTTGCAACTGCAATGGCCTGGCCGACAAGTGCTTTTTCGACGCCCATCTCTTCAACCTGACGGGACACGGCGGTCACTGCCTGGACTGCCGTGAGAACCGAGATGGACCCAACTGTGAGCGCTGCAAGGAGAACTTCTACATGCGCGACGACGGCTACTGCATAAACTGCGCCTGCGATCCTGTGGGCTCTCGGTCGCTGCAGTGCAACAGCCACGGCAAGTGCCAGTGCAAGCCAGGCGTCACCGGCGACAAGTGCGATCGCTGCGACAACAACTACTACCAATTCGGACCCCATGGATGCCAACCCTGCGGCTGCGATGGTCGCGGATCTCATGAGAACACGCCCGCCTGCGATGCCGAGAGTGGCATCTGCTACTGCAAGGAGAATGTGGAGGGCAGGCGATGCAATGAGTGAGTAATCTTTAAGGGATACTCCCTAGAACTCTCTGTAATCTAGAATCTCTCTCCACCCAGATGCAAACCCGGCTTCTTTAATCTGGACAAAATCAATCGCTTTGGCTGCACACCCTGCTTCTGTTATGGCCACACCTCCGAGTGCCAGACGGCTCCCGGCTACTCCATCGTCTCGGTCGCCTCCAACTTCAACAAGTTCAAGGAGCGCTGGACGGCCATCGATCTGAACCAGCGCGAGGTGGACATCAAGTACAATCAGTACAGTCGCAGCATTGGCACCACGGCCCAGGGCAACGAGCACGTGTACTTCCAGGCGCCGGATCGCTTCCTCGGTGATCAGAGGGCTTCCTACAACCGGGATCTGAAGTTCAAGCTGCAGCTGGTGGGCCAGGTGGCTAGCACCAGTGCCAGTGATGTAATCTTAGAGGGCGCAGGCAGTCGCATCTCGCTGCCGATCTTTGCTCAAGGCAACGGTATACCGGATCAGGGTGTTAAGGAGTACACATTCCGGCTGCACGAGCACCACGATTACCAGTGGCAGCCCAGCCAGTCGGCCCGCGGCTTCCTCTCAATCCTGTCCAATCTGACGGCCATTAAGATCCGGGCCACCTACTCGGTGCAGGGAGAGGCCATTCTCGATGATGTGGAGCTGCAGACGGCGCATCGCGGCGCTGCCGGGCACCCGGCTACCTGGATCGAGCAATGTACCTGCCCGGAGGGCTACCTAGGCCAGTTCTGCGAGTCGTGTGCTCCCGGCTACAGACACAGTCCCGCCCGCGGCGGTCCCTTCATGCCCTGTATCCCCTGCGACTGCCACGGCCATGCGGACATCTGTGACTCGGAGACGGGCCGCTGCATCTGCCAGCACAACACCCACGGCGATAACTGCGACCAGTGCGCCAAGGGCTTCTACGGCAACGCATTGGGAGGCACCCCCAACGACTGCAAGCGGTGTCCTTGTCCCAACGATGGCGCCTGCCTGCAGATCAACGGCGATACGGTCATCTGCACGGAGTGCCCGGTGGGCTACTTCGGCTCCCGGTGCGAGCAGTGCAGCGACGGCTTCTTCGGGGATCCCACTGGACTCTTGGGCTCCGTACAGACCTGCACCAGCTGCGACTGCAACGGCAACGTGGATCCCAATGCCGTGGGCAACTGCAACCGGACGACGGGCGAGTGCCTCAAGTGCATCCACAACACGGCCGGCGAGCACTGCGACCAGTGTCTGCCCGGACACTTTGGTGATCCTCTGGCCCTGCCCCACGGACGCTGCGATCGCTGCAGCTGCTACGAGGCCGGAACGGAGCAGGACGAGCAGAGCATCACGCGCTGCGACCAGGTGACTGGTCAGTGTCAATGCAAACCCAATGTGATCGGCAGGGACTGCGGCGAGTGCCAGCCGGGATACTTCAACATTCGGTCAGGAAACGGATGCGAGAACTGCCTGTGCGATCCGGTGGGCAGCTACAACGCCACCTGTGACCGCTACACCGGTCAGTGCCACTGCCGCCCCGGCGTGGTGGGCCAGCGATGCGACCAGTGCGCCAACTACTTCTACGGCTTCTCCGCCGAGGGCTGCCAGCCGTGCGAGTGCGACGAGAGCGGCTCCAAGGGCTTCCAGTGCGATCAGAACGGTCAGTGTCCTTGCAATGACAACGTCGAAGGACGCCGCTGCGATCGGTGCAAGGAGAACAAGTACGATCGCCACCGTGGTTGCATTGACTGCCCCGATTGCTACAACCTCGTCCAGGATGCCGCCGATCTGCATCGCGCCAAGCTGGCTAATCTCAGCCAGACCCTTGACGAGATCGCTCGTACCCCAGTGACCAACGACGAGGAGTTCGAGGCCAAGCTGAAGGCCGTCCAGGAGAAGGTGGCCGTGCTGGCCCAGGACGCTAACGATAACTCCGGCGAAGGCGGCCAGACCTACGTAGAGGTAATCGCCGATCTGCACAAGAAGCTGAACAGCGTCCGGGAGCACCTGCAGAGTGCGGACAAGCTGCAAGATGAGGCCAATGACGAAATCGACAAGGCGCGCCACAACTACACCATCCTCAACCAGATCACCGAGAACGCCAAGAAGGAGCTGCAGGATGCCCTTGATCTGCTCAACGACGAGGGAGCTCAGGCTCTGGCCCGTGCCAAGGAGAAGTCCGTGGAGTTTGGCCAGCAGTCGGAGCAGATCTCGGACATATCGCGCGAGGCACGTGCCCTAGCCGACAAGCTGGAGTCGGAGGCTCAGTTTGACCTGAAGAACGCCAAGGATGCCAAGGATGCGGTGGAGAAGGCTCATCAGCTGGCAAAGAGTGCCATCGATCTGCAGCAGAAGATTGCCGTAGAGCTGCGCTCCGAAGTCGGCCTAGAGCTGAGTCAGGTGAAGCAGCAGGTGGGCATTGTGGCCCAGACCTCCAAGGAGGCCCTGCGCAAGGCCAACGAGGTGTACGACAACGCTCTGACCCTGCTGAACGACGTGAACCGCCAGACGCAGCCGGACATCGACATCAACCAGCTGAAGAAGGAGGCGGCGCAAGCTAACGAGCGGGCGGACGAGCTGCTCAAGCAGATCAACGAGCTGTCCAATAACAATGGCGAGATCTTTGCCGATTTTGAAACCGAGCGCGAGCTAACGGAAACGCTGCTCAAGAGGTGAGTTCTCCTTAGCTTCCCCCTTAATGTCCTTGCTTAACATACCCATTTCCTTGCCAGAGCCGACCAGCAACAGCGGGAAGACATTGAGCTACTGGAGCGGGCCAAGGCCGCCCATGACAAGGCCACCAAGGCGGTGGAGCAGGGTGACAATACCCTCAAGGAGGCCAACAATACCTACAACAAGCTGGCAGGCTTCCAGTCGGAGGTCCAGCGCTCCTCGGAAACTGCCGCCCAGGCCTTGCAGACCGTGCCCAACATCGAGAAGGAGATCCAGAATGCGGAGAGTCTGATAGGACAGGCGGAGGATGCCCTGGCTGGAGCCAATAAGAATGCCAACGAGGCCAAGAAGAATGCCCAGGAGGCGCAGATGAAGTACGCCGAGCAGGCCTCTAAGGTGGGTTCCTCTTTTTTTGGTATTTCTAGATCTTATAGAAACCATTTTCTTGATAGGATGCCGAGCTTATACGCCGCAGAGCCAATGAGACCAAGGTGGCGGCCAGGAACCTGCGCGATGAGGCCGATCAACTCAACCACCGGGTGAAGCTCACCGAAATGGACATCTTTAAGCTGGAGGAAAGCTCCACCAAGGACGACAACCTGGTGGATGATGCCAAGCGCAAGGTGGGTAGGGCCCGAGCCGACACAGAAGATGCACAAAAGCAGATTGAGAAGGCAAACACCGAGCTGGCGGCCATAAAGGATGAGCTGGAGAACTTGAAGGACATCAACACAGATGATTTGGATAAATTGGGTAAATTACAAAGGGTTTTCTTTGTTTTGTAAGGATTGGTTTCTAACTAATAGCTAATCCCCCAGAGAACCGCCTGGCCACAGTTGAGGATGAGATCAATCGCGTCAATCTGACGGGTCGCATCGAAAAGTACCGGGATCAGCGCACGATCCAAAAGAATCTGATCGACAAGTACGATGCCGAGCTGAAGGAGCTCTCCAACGAGGTGAACAATATTGGTATCATTTCCAAGTCCCTGCCGGACAAGTGCTTCAGTCGCAATCGCCTGGAACCGTAGGGATCCGGAAGTGGAAGCGCAAGCGGAAGCGGAACCAATAACAACTACTTCAATTAACACTAAGAACGAGAACGAGAACGAGACGAACAAATCAGATTTATGATAGCACGTAGCCGTTGAATGAAATTATGTAATTTTAGTGCCTTAGCCGAAATATTCTGTTTAGTGACAAGACAAGGTTCCCCCCGAAAGAAGAAAACTAAAAACCCGAGCAACGTAATCGCTGTTCACCTCCAGAAGAATGCCATATAAATGATACTATAACGATTCAACTGCCAACTGAGATTTTCCAGTTAGTTTCAAGCCACCAGCCATGGACTGTATTATATGTTAAAGAGCCACGACGACACCTTGTACTCCAATGTAATCCGATAAACCAATCGCATATCTCTGCCATAGCTCCACCTGAAATCTATTCTATACTTTTATACTTTAACATATTTGTCATCTACGTTTAATGTGCCAATTACAATTACCATGTATCTTTGTGTGTAAGTCGCTTAAAGAGTTTCCCTTCAAAATATAACTTTTCCAACGTTGTCATTTTGTAAAAAAAAACATCTATTTGTTGTTCATGTTTCGCAGTAAAAGAAAGAAGTTGGCGCTCAGGCGAAAGACCTATTATTAAACAAGGAGGAAAGGTTGGGTAAGCCTTACTTTAGGTATTTCTAAAAACATTACCTGAACCAGAAACTTGTGGGAGAGATTGGTAAAACCCCCAACACTCAAGACAAAGGTTTTGCGGGTAAAGAGCAGCATCATTTTGATCATAAACTTGAATTCTCTGGACTCATTATACCAGCTACAGTTATACCAGTCTTGGAAAAGTAGCTCACTCTGAAAAACCATATATTCTTAAAGATAAAATTAAGCAGAAGAGGTAAAAACTCACCTGGGTCTCCACCTTTTGGGCACTCACGTTGTACAAGCTGATCTCTAGAGCTATGGTCACAAAGTAAACCATAATCATGCCCATCCACACCCAGCCCACTTCCTGGAAACGAGAATATATAATATATATATATTCTTAAATTAAAAGTATTTACTTCTGAACTTACCAAAACTGTGCTGATCTTGTAGAGAAGCATGCAGATCAAGATACTACTGACTGAGCACTGAACCAGGATGATGTACTTGAAGACATTTTCCACTTGGTTGTGGTGACTAAAAAAGAAAAAATTTAAAGGAGTTTCCTTTATCTTACAAAAACCTACCTTGATATCCTAGAAAAGAGCCTCACGCAACAGCGAAGGTACTTAACTCTCTGCTCCTTGGGAACCAGCAGATCCGAGGTGGAGTTTTGAACCAGGAAACGCAAAACCTTGATAAGACCTGACTCATACCCTGTGAGAACCACAAAGAGGCTGTTGAAACCAAAGACAGCTAAGGGATTTAAATCTTTAATAAGATGTTTAGTTTTAATTTATTTAAGGACCTACCAAAAAAGCACCAAAGTGGACCAGATTGTAGCAGGAAAAAGCGAATAACATAAGAGGGAAACTCATACTTTCCCAGCTGAACATAGGGAACGATGGCAGGATAGGCTTTACAAATTTAATTGCTTTAAAAATAACTTAAACTTAAGGTTATTTTTTCAGGGACTTACTCAAAGTCATCTCACAGGTATCCTTCACAATATAGCAGTCAAATATATATTGAAAATAGGGTCGCAGGGTGTAGTATAGCACAGGCATGGTGACGATCTTAAAGAAGAACATCACCTGACGATCAATAATCACCCAGTTGTTGAGCAGTATGAGGCGTAATGACTTAAGGAGGTCCTGTTTTTTCGGCAAATCTAAAAAAAACTCTTAAGACAGAAAAATTAATTTAGAATTCATGAATTCTTACCCAAATCAAAGAGTCCCAGGGATTTTAGAACCTCTCCTGACTCCGTAGAGTAAACCAACTGTGAGCAGGACTCCACAAAGCTCTGAAAGTGAAACATCTTGACCACACCAACGCTCAGTTGAAAGGTAAGCAGCACAGCCTAAAGAGAGTTCAAGGATAATGTTTCATCATATAATTAAAAAACCATAACAAACCTCCACGTAGGTCTCAAAGGAGACATGGTAATTTTCCATGATGAAAGCCACAAGACTGTAGATGATGCTCAGGTTAACTATCACCACCACATAACGGGTTCTATGTGAAAAGGAGATTTATCTACAAATTCAATGAGAAATAAACAAGAAATCTCACAATCTGCAATACTTGGAGCTGCGCTTCCTTGGCGCTATATTAACGCCCAGCGCATAGGCACTGTACTCCACACACTGAAGCCCCAATTTGGGCAGCTTGTCGATCCGCTCGAGCTCCTGATCCAGTAGGTCCTGCATTCCTTAAGGATTTATCAAAGACTGCTTGTAGGTACACTGATGACCACACACTTTTATGGCATTCGCAATAGCTTTTCGGGTCTCAATTAGTCGCCTACAAATTATACGGTTCACCTGGAATAATTTGCTATAAGTTGTGGGTATTGTGCAACTCGATAGGGGACACAAATAATTATCGAAATTGGAGGGGCGTGTCTTTAAATCATTAAAAATGCAGAACGAAGGAGCAGCTATGCCCCAAACCTGAAGGAGCCTCCTAATCGTGAAATTAAACTTCGTAGGAAAGAGTGTTGGGATACTCACAGGATATTAAAGCCACGGCTTCAGGTATATTATTTGTGTTTTCATTGCGATTTCAAAATATAAGGATATATGTTGCATACATGAATAAGCTTAACAAGAAAGAAAGCTAACTTTGGCCAGCCAAAGTTTGTATACCCTTGCAGGTAACAATTAAAATCTATCATAACTAAGCCAAAAACGCATTAATTTCGATTCGGAAAGCAGTTCTGTGTTAGTTTTTATTAATTAAAAAAACTGCATACCAAATTTAAAATTTTAAGAAATCAAAATTTTTGGCCATTTTTGCTGATTTTAATGATGTAACCCCTTATCAAATTTCGCAAAAATGGCGAAAAAATCGATTTCTTCCGGACATATCTAAAAAGATTCCCCTGTTGATTCTGATCAAGAATATATATGGTTTATGGGGTCGGAAATGACTCCTTGACTTAGAAAAATATTATTTTCTATTATAAAAACTGATTTTTTATATTAAAAAAAATCATAACCCTAACCATCATTTGAAAACGAAACTTGGTGTTACCTTCAGAAATTCTAACAGCCATCTACCAACATTTCCGCAGATAAACAAATAGGCTCTACAAAAATACAAACAGATATTTCTTTAACTAATACATACATTTTAAAATTAAAAAAAAAAAATATATATATATATATATATTTAATAGGAATCCCAAAATCTTAGTTTATAATCTTCAATTAAACATGGTATCTTTTCCTAAAATAAGTCAGATTCTGATTTCCGCTGTTTCATAGAAACGAATTTGCAATTATCAATATCGCTAGAACTACAATTTATTTTATTTTTTTTTTAAATCTATAGTTGAAGTATCTTTTAAATAATTCCAAATTACATTTATCTAAAAGTTATAGTCGAAATATATTTTAAAATAAAACAGCCTGTTATACAATGTTCTATTCTATTAAAAACTATTACTGTTTATGTATTATCTAATAATTTTACTAAATAAATCTATCAGTCTATGGTTTTTTTCTAAATTCTTAAAATGAAATACATTTAACAATTTATGAATTTGTTGAAGTATATTTCCGTTATTTACATTTTCAAAATGTAAAAGTTTTTGACACTTGCACACTAGCGCCGCTATAGCACTTATGGCACTTTTTTAATAAATGAATTAATTATTAATAAAATATTGTAAATAAAATAAGAAAAACTCTGCAAAAATTAAATATTCGACGACTCCATTAGATACTTTTTTTAAAAGTTTTGACCTTAAAAAGGCTGGATTTATGCCCATTTTAGATTAATATCCAGAATGCCAGCTCCGACTGAGTGTTGCCTTGGGGATTTTACCCACTTCACACAAACGGTCATACTGCACCAATTTAAGGTAAACAATTTCTGGTTCGATTCGGAAAAATAAAACGGCTAACAAGAAATGAACCCTTCCGTCTACGCACTGTAGTTGGCGGGCAGTGAAAAGTCATAGGCCCGCCCGGCAAAGGCTAACAATGGATCAACGCAAGCTGCTGCAACCGGTGAAGGCGACAAATCCCATTGTCTACCTGGACCTCGACATTGGGAAGGAGGACGGTGAGTGGTTGAATCTCCGGAACCTAATGGCTGAAGCCCCACAGCATCGCCATACCAACTGCTGATTGGGTGCCACATCCCTCCTTGTTGTCTCTGTCTTCGCAGCGGGACGCATGATAATTGAACTGCGCAAGGATGTTGTGCCGAAGACAGCGGAAAATTTCCGCGCCCTCTGCACGGGCGAGTGCGGCGTAGGCCAGATGGGGCAGCCGCTTCACTACAAGGGCAACCGCTTCCACAGGATCAAGCGGGTGTTTGCCGTCCAGAGCGGGGATGTGGTCCGAAACGATGGCACCAGCGGCGAGAGCATTTACGGTCCGGTTTTCGAGGACGAGAACTTTGAGCTTACGGTTGGTACAAGTCAAACGATTAATTTATTTAATTAGACCCGTGATGTAACAGTGAGAGAAATCTATATCCCGCACAGCACAACGAGGAGGGCGCGGTCAGCATGGCCAACTACGGCAAACCCAACTCCAATAACTCACAGTTCTTCATCACGGCCGTGGGATGCGAAAATCTGAATGGAATCAATGTAGTTGTGGGTCGTGTGCTGCGCGGCCTGGCAATCGTAGCCGAAATGGAACAAAACTGCAACGATGAGGGCGATCCCACGGCGGAGATCGTGATACGAGACTGCGGCGAGCTGGCCCCAGGCGAGGACTGGGGCCTTGAGTGCAATGACGAGACGGCGGACAAGTTGCCACCTTACCCGCAAGACTGGACGCGAAAGTTTGACAAGTTTACAGTGAGTCAGGGTCTCGTTTGTATTAGGCTTCTGGTTAATTATAGACTTTGTTATTGACCCACTTCCAGTCGGAGGCGGCTGTGGAGCTGCTTACGGGCATTCGCCAATCGGGCAATCACTTCTATCAGCTCGGACGCTATCACGAGGCCCGTGCCAAGTACCGCAAGGCGAATCGCTACTATCAATACCTGAGCAAACAGTTTGGCTGGCAGCAGCTCAACCACTTCAAGAAGCACCTAGTCGACGAGGATCTCCTCAAGATCGACGCCTTCTCGGTGGTGAACAACATCAATGCGGCGGCCGTGGACCTAAAGCTGGGCAACTATCTGAGCGCCAAATATGATTGCTCCGAGGCCATACGCCTGGATCCCAACTGCAGCAAGGCGTTCTATCGGCGCGGTCAGGCCCAGCGAGGGCTGCGCAACTACGAGGAGGCCATCAACGATCTAAAGAAGGCGCACAGTCTTCTGCCGGAGAACAAGCAGATCCTCAACGAACTGAACAGCACCAAGCAGCTGCTGGCCCAGTACAATCGACAGCAACGAAATGCGCTCAAGAACCTTTTCGCCTAGCTCTGGCAGCTGGCGTTTTGGGTTCGAATCGTCCTTAGTTTAAGGAGGAGATCCGGAGGATGGCTTGTTTTTAAATGTAAATACTTAATAATAAATAAATGTTTTGTTTTTAACCAACAGTCAGTGGTTTTTGCCACCTCAAATAAAGTAAATGTGCCACTCTTTTGATTACCAACAAGAAAGAAAGCTAACTTTGGCCAGCCAAAGTTTTTATACCCTTGCAGGTAACAATTAAAATATATCATAACTAAGCCAAAAATGCATTAATTTCGATTCGGAAAGCAGTTTTGTGTTCGTTTTTATTAATTTAAAAAAACTGCATACCAAATTTAAAATTTTAAGAAATCAAAATTTTTGGGCATTTTTGCTAATTTGAAAATTTTGAAATTTCGCAAAAATGGCCAAAAAATCGATTTCTTCCGGACATATCTAGAAAGATTCCCCTGTTAATGCTGGTCAAGAATATATATGGTTTATGGTGTCGGAAATGATTCCTTGACTTAGAAAAATATTATTTTGTATTATAAAATCGGATTTTTTATATTAAAAAAGTCTTGATTTTTTTAAAATTAAAAATATCATAACTCGGCCAAAAGAGCATTAATTTTAAATCGGAAAACTGTTCTGTGCAAGATTTTCTACAGTTAATAAATCTGCATACTTCATTTAAAAATTTTGAAAATTCAATTTTTTATCAAAATCAAAAATTTTAATGATGTTACCCCTTATAAAATTTTGCAAAAATGGCCAAAAAATCGATTTCTTCCTGACATGTATAGAAAGATTCCCCTGTTGATGCTGATCAAGAATATATATACTTTATAAGGTCGGAAACGTCTCCTTCACTGCGTTGCAAACTTCTGACTGGAATTATAATACCCTGCAAGTGTATAAAAAGGGAAACATCTCTTGAAGCGAACCAGGCTTTGCTTTTTCATTGATAAATATATATTTGCATAATTACTCACATTCATGGTAGTTAATAATGATCGCTTACGCACACGGGGTAGTGTCTAGGATGTGTATGCAGCTTACTTGCTAGCGGATTACATATAAAAGAGAGCCTTAGCCTAAGCACTTAAAGCCTAAAGATTTGTCACAATATCCTGTTCACTGCGATGATGCACGTGGCCCGTGGCGCTGGCCGCCGAATAGCTTTTCATGCTGATCTCCATGTTGGTCAAGGCGCTGGACACGTGATAGAGGTTCTCCGAGAGAATGGCATAGATCTCAAATAGCTCCGAATCGGATTTGGAGGCAATGAAGGCTTCTGCTGAGGGAGAAGAGAGAAGAGGGAAATTTAAAGTCTTTCTTTGAGTGCAAAATTAAAAAATTACTCACCTGTTCTATCCTTCATGATTCCATGGGCATATGCATTGAGTATCACCGTCATCTCATCCCACTTTTGGCGATTGTCTAGGCTGCTATAGCTGAATATGGTCAGATTCTGATCGCCGGCAGCATTTAGCGTTGACACCCTTCTATATTGACGCACATGGGCAATGGCGCTGGGCCAGCGCTGCAGATCGATATGCTCATTCAAAGCAGCCTCAAATTCCTCCTGGCTCATGGGCAATCCCGGCGAGGGTGTGGGCGTGTGCTCACCCTCCGTTGAGGTGGAGGATTCCAGGCAATCCAGCTCGGCCTCGCTGGTATAACGCACCAAAGCATCGCGAACCAAAGCATAGAGATTGGATATGTCATTCATCTGTTAAAAAAAAGTATATTTAGGCCAAGAAATCCCAAAAAAAAATTTTCCACACTCACGTCTTCATTGATACGGAAATGATTCACCACATTCGAGGATATCTTGTGATTGGACTCGATGAGAAGAAGCAGCTGGAACATTAGCTTGTACAGGGAGCGACCCAAGTCGAGGACCACCTCGGTGGAGGCCGGGTCGAAGGGCATGTAGGCTATGCTGGACGAGGAGGTGGGCAGCTCCAGGCCCGAGGCAGCCACATCCGCCTCGTTGAAGAGCGACAGCTTGCAGCTGGTCTTCACGGCATCCAAGCACTAGAAAACTCCGAGAAATAAGTTTATTTATCCTACAACTTTTGTAAAGATTCCCAACTCACATCTAAAACCTGATCCTTGCGATCAAAAAAGGTCTCCAGATGCTCCTGCACCTCCAGCACATTGAAGCGCAGCGTCTCAAAGAGCTTGGGCGTGGTGGCCTGCAGCTCACTGCACCATACCTGCGGTGGATCCGCCCGTGAGCTAAGCAAATCCGTAAAGAGAGAGATCCGATTGCCAAGCTGGGAACCAATACCAGTAAAGAACTTCTTGGCCTCCTTGGAAATGCTGATGGTCTTGAAGGTCAGCTCCCTGATCAGGCGGTACAGCTGCTGCAGCAGCTCCGATGTGTGAGCCGACGGCTGGTTGACCAACATGGCCTGCAGCTGACGGCGCCAGTTCTCCTCGGCCTCATCCCGAATGGCGGCACCAAAGCGTATAATGCCCGGCAGATGCGGCGAGGCGTTGCAAGGGGTAATATCACCCAAGTCGCCGGCACTGGAGCCACTGGTATCACTCCTGGAGACCGAGTTGCGACGGCGTCGCTCTCTCAAACTCAGCGAAGTGGGTGGCACTGCACTGTAGCCAGACTTGAGGAACGACTGACGATGATCCTCATCCAAAGGCGACTCAGACTCTGCCTCCTCATCGGAAGAATCGTCGGCAGTCTGTCTCTTGCGCTTACTCAAAATCGGCGTCTTATCACTGAAGCTGTCCTCCAAAGCAGACGAATGTCCACCCTTGATGGAGCCACCGATGCCACTGCCGCAGTTCAAGCGATCCTCATCGCCCTCGAAGAGCTGATGACGACGCACGCCCCAATTAAAGTTATCCGTGGACTCGCCGGCAATACTATCCTCATACTCCAAAAAGTCAAAGTCCTTGAAGACGGTGAAGTCGGGCTGGCCATCGTCGCGCCTGGAACCACTGCTCAGGTCGCCCTGAGGACCCGAGGTCTCTTCCGTGGAAGAGGCGGCCGAGGATTGGCGCTCCATTAGGTCCGAAGACTGGCTGAAGATGACCTGAAGGTTTGCAAAAACAAATTAGTGAGCAATTCTTTAATTGGTTTCCAAAACACTCAGATTAATATGGAGAAAGAGTAATAGAGATAAAGCTTACGCTTTGTCTGGTCGCAATCGATCCGGTTAGTAGTGACGTGCTCAACGACTAAATGTGTTGTTTTTTGTTTTGTTTTAAATATAAAGAGTATAAAAACAAAAAAAAAAAAGAAGTACAGTTTGAAACAAAACACATGCGCAAAATGCAAACGGAACAATGACATTAGAAAGCAAAATGGCGGCTGGAAAGAAGGGAATGGAAAGCAGGAAAAGCAGGAAGAACAAATAAAAAAGGTTCATACAAAAGAACTTTAGAATAAAAACAAAAACTAATCATTTTAAATATCAATATTTAATATTAACATTCTTTTGGTGTACTATTCTGTTATAAACTGTTATAACTTCAAAATTATGCAAAATCTCTTCCAGAAAAGATACTACCACATGCGAAAGAACCTTAAGATCACACAAAAGCAAAACTAGAGACGCGGCACATAGAAACGTGTCCTTTACCTTTGAGCAAATTGAGTTTATGAAATCATCCTAGATATGTTTCGATTTTGGTATCGGATTCGGATTCGGATTGGTTAATGATGATAATGCGTGTTAGTTTTTTTTTTTTTTTTTGTTTTGGTATTGGATTTGGTTTTGGTATTTGGTTTTGATATTGTTTACATGAAAGAAAAAGAGTTAGAGGTAAATAATTGCAAATGCATGAGAAGAAGAGGGGAGGAGCTCTAGGGGAGCCTAAGGCATGCACCTGGCTATGTACAAGCGGCCGGCGTGAAGGATCCTCCTCCTCTGTATCACTTACCGATGGCGACTTGGGCAGACCCACGCGCTGCCCGCAGGTGGTCAGCAAATTGACCAGGCACTCACGCACACGACACTGTGACATCCAGGGTCGCTTCCATCCGCTCAGCGGCACTGTGTCCGCCGGCGACAGGCTGGCACTCCTTCTCGGCGAATTGGGTGTTCCCACCACACTGTTCCCAGCTCCAATGGCATGCTGCTGCTGGTGCTGGGCAGCTGCCGCGGCCGCTGCAATGGCCGCCACATTGGTGTGTGCCCGCTGTTGCTGCAACTGGGCATTTGCCTGCTGCTGGGCCACGCTACTGGGCGCCACTGTCACCGTAGTTGCGTTCGTCAGTGTGGAGTTGAGCGAGGAGCTGCCCGTGGTGGAGGTGGCCCCGGTGGCAGCCGGTTCCTCTGTCTTTAACAGGATGCGGCGTCCAATCAAAGGTGTTTGCGAGACATCGAAAGTGAATTCCATGGTGCGACCGGCCAGTTCCTTTTTACAGAACATATCCGAATCCGGATATGCGCCATAGAAGGAGAACGATAAGCCGGCGCTGCCGCCATCACTGGGCGGCACCACCTGCAGCGATGAGCTGCGCGTCACAATAAGCTTGAGGATCTTCAGAGAGTCCTTCCAGTTCACAGTCTATGGGGAGAGAGAGAGAAGGGTTTAAACAAATGGAGGATAGGAAGTTGTTTCTACATTGTATAACTCAAGCCAAGACAAGCTATTGGCCTGTGTAATTGGATGCGTAAAGCCTTGGTAACTTGTTCATCATATTGTCTTTAGCTCACTTTTCTCACCACTAACTTTGCACTTACTTTTGCCACTTTAATAAATATTTTATGATAGATAATTAAAATCGAAAAAGGGGGACACGGACCCCTTAGATTAGATTTCAATCTATCAACACAAATTGCCTAAAGCCAAAGAAATTATCATAGTAAACCAAACATTATCCTTATCATTCGACTGAAAGATTTATGATCAAGTGATCGAAACTGGTTTAAAGTATCTCTCTACTTGATTTAAGGGAAATCACATATTAAAAGTATAAAGATAAAAGTTCAACTTACATCCAAATACTTTCCAATGGCCCTCAGCAGGTCCGCATTGATGGTCTGAGCCTGTGGCGCCGACAAGTCCACATAGTGCAGCATGCAGTGGATCACATTCAGCACAGGCACCTGCACCTGCTGCGGTCCCTTCTCCAAGACCTCGATGAGGAACGCCACCATATGGAGACCCATGTGGGCGTAGGTGTCATGCAGATACTTGACCACACACTTGGTCCATTGGAAGGACTCCTTGCAGAAAGTCTTTCGACTGTACAAAGTCATTACAGTGCCCAGGTTCTCCAGTTTAGCACCCAGCTCCGTGGACACCTGAGCAATATTCTCTGCACTGCGTATGCAAATCTCATTGGCATCCTCATAGTGCAGCAGCATGTAGGGCAGCAGGGCAATGACATTCATGGGGAAGGCACAGCTCTGGGTGGGATCACAGACGGGCAGAGTCAGCAAAGGGGCGAACTGGGAGAGCAGGGTGATTGTGGGCTCATAGGTGGCACTGTGGGTGCAGCCCTAAAATATATAGAAGAGAAAAATATAAGAATCTATAGCTAACCTTAATCATGGAATATCCCACCTTCAGGAGCAGTGCATGCACTCCAGGATACGCAGTCCACTTGAGCTGCTGCTGCAGCTTCTCCACCTTGTCCCTGGCATCTGGTCGATCCAATGGCAGGCGGTGCAGCACTCTAGTAAGCAAACGCAGTGCCAGCATAAACTCATGCTCGTAATCCGATTCCAGCAAGGAAACGGACAGCCAGAAGAGCTGTGCCAGTATGGTCATCTTGTCGTCCTGCGTGGCCGTGTCACCCAGCATCTTGAGGCTCTGGGCACTGCGGGAACGGGACAAGGCCGAACCGGCACCAACTCCACCGCCACCCACGCCAAACTTGCAAACCACACTGCGCTCTAGATCAATCCCAGAGGATCGATTGCGCAGCTCCACCTGCTTGTCGCAGGGCGAGTTATTGGCCTTCCTACCGCAATACGACACCGAATAGCTGGTGCTCCTTCCGTGGCTGGGAATGGAGTAGTTCGACGACTGCGGGGTCATTCCAGAAGGAGACTTCTTGCCCGGCAGTATGGAATTGGGTCCACCGTCCTTGTTGTTCAGATTCGGCGTGCTCTTGAAAATGTCCTTCATCACGTCAAGGGGACGAAAGTCCGAGTCCAAGCTGTCCACGGCGGCCTCCAAGGTGAGCAGTAGCTCCGTGACATATCCCTGCATATCCTCACCCTGCTCGGCCACTGTTTCCACCAGTCGCGAGAGTATGTCCGACAGCATCCTCGAGTTGATGGGTACATTGAGGGCGCGGAAGATCTGCAGGCAACGGCCGGCATAGTGACGCGATGAGCAGGACAGTCCCAACTGAAGGGCAGTCTGTGCCCAGCGCTCGGCAATGCGAGCCTGTGGATAACTATCCGCAAACACCTTGACCATGTGCTTGAGGAAGCAGCTTAGCTGCTCAGCCGACTTCACTGCCCACACCTTGGCCGTGATATCCTCGTAGTTCCATAGCGGCTGGCACGTGTCCTGGGCCAGGAACTTCAGCAGACTCTTGATCACATGAGCAATGGGCATACTAGGGCCGGGCTGGGGAGGAGCATGCTCATCGGGATGGATCAGTGGCACCTCTGAGTTCTCCGAATTGTTTGGATTTATTTGCAGGGCCGCCGGCGTGGCTGTCAATCCTGGCGGCGTCGTCGTACTCGGTCCACTCTGTGTACCTGCCGCTCCCTGCTGCTGATTCTGCGGTGTCTGCGGCAGATTCTGCTGGTTAGAGCTTGCACTAGCACCCACTCCAGATCCCGAGTGGGCCGCTATGATCGTGGAGCTGGAGAGATTGTGTTGCAGGGCATAGGCCGCCGCCTGTGGACTCACGTGCAGAAGGTAGCTATCGAACTGCTGGTGCAGCTCTGTGAAATTGTTGTCGATCACCGGAAGAGCCGGCACCGTTAGTCCCAAATCCAGCTTGCTGGTCTCACTGTTCAGCAGAATGCGGGCCACCGTTAGGTGATCGTTGTGCTCCGCCAGGACAATCAGTAGGTTGACGCACAACTGCTTGCAGTGCTCCCTCACAATGATCCTGGTGTGGTCTAGTCCCAGGAAGAGGATATGCAGCATTAATGGTAGATGCAGAGTCCAATCAATGCCCGGAATGCCATCTACCACAATATCGGTGAGAAGCATCACAGCGACATTGCATCTAGGGGAGAGAGTTCAGGAGGATATGTTTGTGTAAATTCAAAGAAAAATTAAACCGAGGCTAAAAATATCATATATCTATAAATCTCAAAGTATGTCTTAGCTAATGACGTTACCCATTAGCTGACGGAAGTCAATGATAACTTTGTGGAGGTGTTCTACTAATGACATCCACAGTGAATCCCCTGCACTTACTTGCAAACATTTGCGACTATAAAACCCGGAAAACTGAGCAAAAGAGATCCAAGTTACTTCACGAACATGAAACTATTTTTGTTAATTTTGTTTCTGGCCGCAGCCTGTGCCCATCGGCATAGGAATCGCACTCGTATCCCCAAGGACGATGATCCCAAGGACATCATTGTGAACGGATACGCAGCCTACGAGGGCAAAGCTCCCTACATCGTGGGCCTGCTGCTCCGCACCGATGGCAGCAATGGAGCCGCCGTCGGTGGTGGCAGCATTATTGCCAACACTTGGGTCCTGACCGCCGCCCATTGCCTGACCACCGATTCCGTGGACATTAACTACGGCTCAAACCGTGCCTGGGATGGCCAGTTCAAGCACAACGTAAGGAAGGAGAACTTTTTCCGGCACCCCGGATACCCGAACACCGCTGGTCACGACATCGGCCTAATCCGCACCCCTTATGTGAACTTTAACAATCTGGTCAACAAGGTGGCTCTGCCCACGTTCAGCCAGCAGAGCCAGCGCTTCGAGAACTGGTGGTGCGTGGCCTGTGGCTGGGGAGGAATGGCCGACGGAAATCTAGCCAAATGGCTGCAGTGCATGGACGTGCAGGTGATCAGCAACGATGAATGCGCCCGCTCGTATGGTAGTGTGGCCAGCACCGACATGTGCACCCGTCAGACCGACGGCAAATCGGTGTGCGGCGGTGACTCCGGTGGCCCCCTGGTTACACACGACAACCCCATGCAGGTTGGAGTAATCACCTTTGCCTCTGTGAGCTGCAAGAATGGACCTTCTGGCTATACCCGAGTCACCGATCACTTGGACTGGATCCGGGAGAAGTCCGGTGTCGCCTACTACTAACTGGATAAAGGGACCCCTTTGCTATATGGAATCGAATTTGATAATCCTAATCTATATATTAAAAAAACTTCTGCACATTATGTAAATAAATAAATGAAATGTGCTGCAATATATATTATTTTTCATTGGGATAATAAAAAGAGTTCATATATTTATAAGAAAAATGTCACACATTTAATTAACCCCATAGTTCTTTCCACATTTTGCTAAATTTGAATTGACCTGACTGGCCACTGAAACCAAGGACTTTTTAAGAGCTACGTTTCTTCCGACCCATGAAACTGTTTCAGCTAACTCTCTCCGTGGCCTGTGCCCTGGTGGCCGCACCTCCGGCTAATACTAATATTGAAAGTCATTTAAAACCTAACGCATACCAGCAAGACAGAATTAAGTTTGCACCGGCATGTCTAGCATTAGTTTTTGTAATAAAGGCCTGCTTTCTCAGACGAATAACATCAAAATAAAGAAAAAGAAAATAAATTATGGCATGTTTTCTTACTTTTCTTCTTACTTTTACCATATCATTTCAAAGAGCTGACATTAGTCATATCAGGATCGAATTTATTGATCAGTTCCCTTATCGGTACTCCCAACTTAAGGGGTGCGAGAGATTTATGAGTCCCTACTGGCCACAGTATATTTTGCATTTCCGACTAGGAGCGATAGCCTCCGAAGTGAAGTGCCCAAATCCCCCCTGAGATGCTAATTCAACAACAAGTGCTTCCAAAGGGAGCTTATGAATGGGTGCGATAGTAAACAGAGCGAAGCCTTATCAGACCTTATCGTTTCAGAATTCGTATAAAAGCCTGGGTGGCGATGGCCAGAAGGCTAAGTTTCTTCCCAGCCATGAAACTGTTTCTGCTAACTCTCTCCGTGGCCTGTGCCTTGGTGGCCGCCACTCCGGCCAACCGCACCTCCCTGCTGCCCCAGGTAACCATTTCCGAGACTCCGGAGGGTCGCATTGTCCTGGGCTACCCCGCTCCCGAGGGCAAGGCTCCCTATATCGTCGGTCTGCTGATCCGCACTGATGGAAGCAACGGTGCTGCCGTCGGAGCTGGCACCATCATCGCCAACAACTGGGTGCTGACCGCCGCTCACTGTCTGACCACCGACTCCGTGGACATTCACTACGGCTCCAACTGGGGCTGGAACGGAGCCTTCTCCCACAACGTGCGCCGCGACAACTTCATCAGCCACCCCGACTGGCCCAGCCAGGCCGGCAAAGACATCGGTCTGATCCGCACTCCTCACGTGGACTTCAACAACCTGGTCAACAAGATTCCCCTGCCCAGCTTCAGCGAGGAGAACGAGCGCTTCCAGGATACCTGGTGCGTCGCCTGCGGATGGGGTGGCATGGACAATGGGAACCTGGCCGACTGGCTGCAGTGCATCGATGTCCAGATCATCAGCAACAGCGAGTGTGAGAGCGCCTACGGTTCGGTTTCCGGAAATGACATGTGCACCCGCCATAGCGATGGCCGTTCGGTCTGCGGTGGAGACTCCGGTGGCCCCCTGGTTACACACGACAATGCCCGTCTCGTCGGCGTGATCACCTTCTCTTCCGTTGGCTGCCACAACGGTCCCTCCGGCTACACCCGCGTCACTGATTACCTGGGATGGATTCGCGACCATACCGGCATTTCCTACTAAATTGGGGAATAGGTCTTGGCTATGAGGAGTTATCCTTCTGCAAAGTCTTGGCTTTTCCAGCAAATAAAATCATTCGAAAATTGCAATATTTTGGGTGCTAATTTTAACATAACAGAAGATTTACTATGCTTTTTTAGAGGGGGCGTGCCTATCATCTCGAAAACATAGCAGAACCTAGAAAATTCTTCCCACTAGCTCTCTATATTGTTGCTAATCTTTGTAAGAACTTCAAACCAAAACTCACCTGTGGAATCCGCTGATGGGCAAACTGACATCCGGCAGGAATTCTGTTAAAGGTGCAAAATAGCCGCCATACTCGGGCATGGGCAATGGATGCGGATGGGCATTGGCCGGGGCATCCGAAGCCCCGCGCAGCTCCACATTCTCCTCCTGTCGCAGCTCCGGATCATTGATCAGAATATCCTCTGGCCGCGGCAATATTGAGGGACCTGAGGCAGCGCGAATCTTGTCTGCTCCACGAGGAGGACGACTGCCACTCGAGCCGGGAGTGACTGCAGCAGCGGCAGCAGCAGCAGCTGCTTGGGTATAGGCGCGAATGCCACTGTCCGATTTGCAGGTTCTAATAGAAAAAACATATTTAAAAAAAATTAAATTAAAGTTTTATTATTATATTTATATATTTATTATATTTTTTATATTTATTATATTTATTTTATTTATTATATTTATTTAAAATTTATAAAGACTTGCCCGATTTTAATGGGATCCTCGCCACTGTGCCGCTTGGTGTGTATGGTGCCCTTTTCCACGGCTAAATCTTGTATTCTGGAGTCATTAATGCCCCCCACAGCTTGACCTGTCCGCAAAATATATTAAATTTAATAAATTTCTGTGACTTTTTTTGGGGTTTTCTTGACCCACCGTCGGCACTGTGACTGGAGGCCTTTCGCATGCTGGTCAATCGATAAAAAGGCGGCGTCTCTGTCCGCTCAATCAGACAGTTGAGTGTCTCCACCGTCTGCAGCTCGGCCATGAGCTCATCCAGCAACCGATCCGGACAGCTGCGGGCTAAATACAGAGCCACGCGCTTGGCCTGGATTAAGGGAGATTGCCAGAAATCGTTATTGCCACTCTGCGATTGATATCCCATCAATTTCAGGACTTACGTAGGGCAGCAGCTCGGTGGGCGCCATGCCGCTCATAATGACCAGATACCGCAGGATGACCTTCAGGTTGTTGGGCCAGAACTGGCACAGCGTGCCCCACAGCTCCTCGATGTCGCGTGGATGGGCGTCCGAGAACTGCAGTGTTAGGTAAAGCAGTTAACGATTAAGGATTAAAGTGACTGAGGAGAGAAGAAGCATTACCTTGGCTGTGATGTAAAAGAGATTGTTTAGAATCATTTCCGTTGCCTCAGTGGATCCAGTGCCCTCGCGTCTTCCCCTTGTACCCGAGTCCGGAAAATACTAAAGGAAAAAGAAAATAAAGAAAGCGTAAACGAATGTCTCCAATCCGGAAGCTGATTTTCAGGCATCACTTACCATTATGTAGGAGAGGGGTGTGGCAGGCGGCACACTGGTGGCCACCAGCTCCATATTCTGCAGCCAGGGTAGGAGGCACTGCAGCAACAAGGCCCGTACATCCTCCCGAGCGCTCTGGAAGCGATGCGTGATTTCTGTGGAAAAAGATTTTGATGAGAAATTTAATTAAAAACTGCAAAGTATTGATTGATATTTTAATATTCAAAAGTTTGTGGGTGGAAATATAGGTCTACTTTGAATAAAATATTTCATTTATTAACAAAGAACGTCATTTGAAGAGAATTATTTGAAATTAAGTTACGAGTCCAGTCTCCTTTATACCTTTTTCTTCCAATACTTATACATTCTTGGCTCCAATGAAAAGATTTTTGTGATTAAATAAAATGAATTTATTAACAAAAGACCCAATTTGTATAGAAATGTAAAGGACTTGCAGTTTAAAGTATATTTTATGAGTTATTAAACGATTTTCAATATATATTTTCTCTTTAAAAATTTGGTTCAAAATGTATTCAAAACCAACTCAAGCCGATTTCCATCAATTGTCAATTATTTTCTTTTCATAGTTAATATGCTACAATCCCAATGATTACTCACCTGAAAAGATGGACATGGTGAGCTCGGGCCGAAGCTGCGCCAATTGCTTGGACAGGAACCGCTGGGAGCGGCAATAGGCACTGCTCAGCAAGACATCCAGAGTGCCCACCTTGTCGTCCTCTGCAAGAGTAGAAGAAATAAACGTAAATTAGATGGATCGTTAAAATTTACGCAATCGGCAATAACCCAACTCGAAGTGGCCATGTCCGTGCTCAAGCAGGTCCCAGAGGCTACTGGCCAAGCTCGTTATATTCGCACATGCTACTATTTGGCTCTTCCAAAGCTTTCCTGTTTCCTGGAAAAGCGCACACCGGCATTGCGGTTTGTTATTGTTTTGATGACCGCCCCGCGACAATGGGACCTGGAGCCAAAAAACGAGAACTTGGTGGCGCCAATTGCCGTTTAGTGGAAACATTGTCTGATGGCTTGCGCTCCTCCTTTTCCTACTCCTCCCACCAGGGCTAATCCCTCAGCAGGGAACCACTTGTGGCGGCTGCCACCGCCCTGCTAACCATGACCTTGGGTCACCTGTTGATTTCATGAATGAATCGACGCAGGCGCAGTCCAAGCCCAGTGCCAAAGCTCTCCCTCGGCGCCTTCCAGGAGTCAACAGAAGAAGCGGCCGTTTTGGTTTAAAAGGCTGCCGCCACCATTGTCTCGGCTTAGTTGCGCGCTCATTGTCCTGCTGGTTGGTTGGACCAAGAAGAACTGGCAGACTACGCCAGCGAGTTCGTTAAAAAAACCGGCGGGATAATTCTTTCCTCTCATAATCAATTGCAGCTAGCACCTCGGCGGGTAAACAAAGCACACTCTTCGATTCCGCGAATCAACTAATTAATTGAAGAAAATATGGCCGCCAAAGTTTTCACTTGGCCTTCCGTAAAAAAAGAAGAAACTTAAAAATAAAACTAGTCCGCAAACAAATCGGCTTGATGAAAAATCTCTTGTGAAAACAAGAAGAGCAACCTCAGAAGTTTTCAAACAAGAACTTTTTGTGTGTGGTGGCAGCAAAAAGTTTTTTAAAATTTTTACCTGGCCTTTCTACTTGTTCTTTGTTTACATCGTTACGCGAAAATAAATATATATAAAAATATATATTTGGACGATAATGAACCCAAGACACCTAGGCGAGGACTAAGAGTTGCCATAAGTTTTCCCAAAAGCCAAACTTTTCTCAGACAAAAGTTGAAAATAAAAATCTTAATTAAGATCCAGTTGGGCGGAAAGCGGAATTCGTGTGAAAAAAAAAATAAAAAAAATTGAACAGTAAAAAAACCAATCGAAACTGTGAATTGTTGACTTGACAGGCGGCACTCAAATGTGCCAAAAAGAAAAAAGAGGCGATAAAAGTGAGTGAAATAGTTTTTCATCGCGATAAAACTTGGAAAACACAAGGTTCCAACTTTTTTAGGTGAACGTGAAAAGCAAACATTTGTCCAACTACAAAGGCAATCCATCTGTGGCCACTGCATCCACACAGAAAAAATAATGGAAACGTAAATTCCATTTTAATTTAAATTGAAATATTCCAAAGAGAAAGAAACTTCAAATATGACGGCGTCAACGGATGCGGATATGGATTACTTGGGAGGCAGCAGTCCTAAAGCGAATCTAACAACCACCACAACAACAGCCACATTTATAAACACTTCCCTGCTGGATGCCAATGCCACGGAAAGCAACTCCTCCAGTGGCTATGTCACCGAAATGGATCTAGAGGAGGCGTCCACCGAGGACGAGGAGATGCTAAGGATAGCCTTCTTCATTGGCGACTTTGTCCACCAGTACTACATCCCAATCCTTTGCTGCACGGGCAGCATTGGCAATATACTCTCCGTCTTTGTCTTCTTCAAGACCAAGCTGAGAAAACTATCGTCCAGCTTCTACTTGGCAGCATTGGCCGTCAGCGACACCTGCTTCCTGGCCGGCCTCTTTGCCCAGTGGCTGAATTTCCTCAATGTGGACATCTACAACAGAAACTACTTTTGCCAGTTCTTCACCTTCTTCAGCTACCTGGCCAGCTTTTGTTCCGTGTGGTTTGTGGTGGCCTTCACCGTGGAGCGTTTCATAGCGGTCATTTATCCGTTGAAGCGCCAAACTATGTGCACTGTGCGCCGGGCCAAGATTGTACTCTCCGGCCTGACCCTCGTTGGCTGTCTCCACTGTATGCCCTACATCCTGATTGCCAAACCGGTCTTTATGCCGAAGCTTAATACCACCATATGCGATCTTAACTCGGAATACAAGGTGAGTGAGGGTCTAAAAATTGTGAGGATTTCTTATGAATAATACGATTATTAATTAACTCAAGGGAAATTAAATCGTTTTAAAATTTGGCAAAATAAATACTTGAGAATTATAAGTCAAAAGTGTTGGGTGCTTTATAATTCTCAAGTTTTTATTTTGTTACCTATCTTTGATATTATTTCCTGTAAGTAAAATATATTTTGGTATATTAGTTGTATATATTATAATATATAATATATACTTATGATATACTGTGCTCTTATGATTCCCAAGTTATTAAATATGGATTTAAAATTCTCAAGATATTATTTGGTAAACTGTACTAAACAGCTTTTAGAAATTGTCTCAAAAAAATGTAGAAAACTATGTAGAAATATTTCATATTTTTAATTTCACAATATCCATAGATTCTCATTCAATTATTTCACCAATTGTCTTTAAAAAGCTTTCCGTTTTGTTCACTGGCTAGTCTAAAATTGTTGTGAAAGCAAACCTTAAAATTATTCAGGTGAATGAGAATGAAAAGATAAACGAATCGAAAGCTAATTGTGAATCGAAATGTTTTCAATGAAACGATTTCCCAACCAAGAAACCCATTTGCATATTGCTTCAAAGTGAATTTATAAATAATAACAGACAATGGGGGAAATAATAAGAAAACACTTTCAAATGAAATGAGAACAAGAAGAATAAAGTAGAATCTCAAATATTTTACAATAAAATAAACATTTATTAATTGGTTAATTGCTTCAAGTAATCTTTTGAATGTGTCAGAGTATAAAATATTTGTATCTTTTGCATTCCAAATACTTTTCTTTAATCAATATACAGTAGCAGCTAGTGTTCCCTCCTTTGTCACACATCAAAATCCAACTTCATCAAACGCATTCTTCCCGGTGATGCCTTGAATTCTTCGTTCGGATTGCCAGTGGCAACCATTTTTCCCGCTATTTCTACTCTCTCTCTTTCTGCGGGTTTTCCAAAAGGTAACCCATGCGTGGGAGCTTCTGGTATTTGTGAATTTTCGTGTGCCATTAGTATTGTTATTGGTATTTGAATACCGCTCGTTGTATGTTGTTTGCCTTGGCAAATGGCCAACAACATTGTTGACAAAATATTTCAAAATATACAATTTTCAAAGCATGTGTATTATGCTTTTTTTGCGTAAAAGTTTTCAGAAGAAAAGAAAGGAAAATCTGTCACCAGCATTCACTTACAGCTGGTCCCCCGTTCTAAACATTCACTTGTCAGGCCCAAGTCAAGTCACTTGAGTTGTCGGCTATGAATCCCTCGTCATTTCCGCCTGATATGGCATTGACACTCTGCAAATTAGGCGCAATAAATACCGCCAAGATATGCGGATCACGAAGCGCCCAACCGCAAAGATGAAGGAGCTGCTAATTTGCCGAGAACTAGAGCAATTAGTCAATTAATTGGGTCTCGACTATCTACCGCTGTGTGGGTTAAGCGAGCAAATTAAGCATTTATTGCGCAAGAAAAAAGGGCCAACCACAAATTGGCCAAGAAAAGAGCCAAAAAAGAGGGAGAATACAAAAAATACAACAAGGCCCCAAAGCCAAAAATGACCAAATGGTTAACCAGATAAAAAAGCGAAGCGAATATGTTGCAGGAAATTAAGGCGAAGCATTTAATGCTCTTTTCTTTAACTTTCGTTTATGATAAATCCTTAAATTAAGAATATACACAGAATTTAGCCCCTAAATACAGACAATTATTCAACCCCATTAAACTGGACCATAAATGTCACTCAAAGTATAGTTTTATGGCTGCTTTTATGGTCAATTCCTAAGTTGGTAGCTATGTTTTGGGCTTATTTTATTAACTTTATGTTAGAGTTCCTAAGCAACAGGAAAAATCCTTGAAAGTATCTTCTAAAGTTGACTAATTCTTTGAATTTAATCATAGAATCCAAAATTTTATTAATAAACCTAAAACCAAAATCTATAAACCTTCAATTGCGTTGCAAAAGTCAAGGCTAAATTCGTGTACCTTCTTCGAAGGCTGGGTACACAGAAATGACTAAAAAACTAAGGGACATTGCCAGGGACTCACTCGCCTAGTAAGCCAAGACAAATATTTTCTCTGGACCCGCAGCACAAACAGGACACGACAGGACGACGACATATTCTGAGGGTTGGATACAGGACAAGACAAGGCATCGAACGAAATGCCACGCAGGCACGTGTGCCAACTGGGTGTGTCTTGCTCCTGTCTTTGGTTGTCTCAAGGATGACGATTCGCAGTCGTCTCCGCTCCCGATAAATCTCATATTTCACTCGCTTTTTCACCTGTTTACCTTTTGTACAGCCGTTTAGACGCTCTTTAGGCCTGAAATTCAATGCTAATTTTGCACTGTCCATGGGAGGAGCAATGCAATGCAAACAGACCACAAAGGCGCACGACTGAGGCGGCAGCGGCAGGTGTGTGTGTATATTACAGGTTGGGCCAAGGCAGGTGCCAGCCAGCTAGCCGGCCTATTAGCCAAATTGGCCCCAATGAAGCGTAAAGTGTCGCGCCTACGTGTATTTCGCCGATTCGATTGCCGGCATGATGGATGAGTTGAGCGGGCGCAGCAAGCAAACGAAATTCAAATGGAAAAATTCGCTTTCAATCAGCGGGGGCACTGAGAAAAATTTCATTGTAAACCAGTACAAAATAATATTTTTATTAGCAAAGTTAGATAATATTAATCGATATCGATGCTGGGAAACCTAGTAATGAATAATATTAATAATTAAATAAAATAATAATCGATATTTAACACGCATTCCGAAACATAAACCGATATTTTTACGTGCGATAAATCGATATTCTGATGTTTGATATGCTTGATACATATCAGAAAGGAAAAGTTGCAATGAAAAGTTAGTTAAAACTGTAATTGAAGTTTTAAATATGTTCTAAATATAATCGATTCGAAATGGACAAGTAAACTATTAAAGTCTATCGATATTTTTTCGATATTATCAATTTTTTAATGATAAATGTAATATTTTATTAAAAATTGCGAAACTTTTAATTTAAGGATTCAAAATTTTGTTTAAACTTTTTGATATGTTCTTAAGTTAGTTTATCTTTATGAATTTATACCCAATTTTTTAATAACTTAATTTTATAATTTTTAAATAGGGCCATTCTCCATTGGTTCTATTCTTCATGTTTTTGATTTACGCTTTTTTGCATTCATCTTGCTGCTTAAATATTTTGTTATATATGCATTTTCCCGGTGCACGGAATTGCCAACAGTTTTGTTTGACAAAAATTTCTTTTGACTGATGGCACAACCACCACGAGGATGCCAGTCAACAGATGGCACTAGTCGGAGCGGCCCGGAAATTATGCAAGCTTTTCGCTGGCAAACCTGGAGGAGGACACCTAAATGGCAAACGATGGGTTGAGAAATGGGTGAATGGCTTGGAAATAAAAGAAAAAAGAGACACAGACAGGAACAGAAGGTGCAACGTGCGACGACCATCGTTTCCGCGGGGGAAGAACACATAAATTTAGAAACAGACTCCGCTGGCTCTGTGTGCTCTAAATAGACACTTTTGCACTTGGCGGTTGGCATATTGAAAGAAACAAATCATTGGGTAATAGCCCTCCTGGGAAGGAGGAGTCAGACCAGCAGCCGCCGACGCAACCAGATGCTCCTGGGAAGCTCTGCAAGGAGACGACTTTCACTGGCAGTAGGAGAGTCTGCTTTCTTCGGATGGACTTCTAATGAATAGACAATTACGGCTTGCTCTGGCCCGAAAATTCTGCATTCGGTGGAAATGAAACCTCAGGAAAGTCGAGTCAAATTTTTGGGGGCAGCGTTGAAACGTTTTGCAAGTGAAATTCTATTTAAAGCTCCTCTGCCTCTTAGTCTCTCAGTCTCTGAATATCTAATTAAGTCGAGCAATATGGCCAGCAGTCATAATCTCGCTCGTTTGGTCATCAATATATGTAAGATGGGCTCCTTTGATGTGAGCGAGTAGCAGTTGTTCGACCAAATTGGAAAAGACTAAGCTCATGGAAATCAGAGGCCACAGGAAGTGTCCAAGAAATAGTTAAGTGCAAATACCAGGCTACAACACAAGGGCATTGGAAATAGATTTCAGCCAAAAGATGCCCAGGGGCATGGGGCACAACACCCACAAAAGTTGCTCTGCTTTGCTCTCCATTTGAATATGGGATTGGTCTAACTTTAAATATGCAACATTTCCTTTGATTTCGACTTGAATATGTTCAACTTTTAATATATTAAAACTTTTTCTGCTTTTATTCAAAGCCTCTCAGGGGAATAACACTTTGTGGGGCTCATAAAAATTCAAAATTTGTATAGATTTTCGTATCGCTTCGCATAGAAGCTGTAAAATTTGTTCTATAAATGTATATCCTTTGTTAAGACTGTTACAATCTGGAAACTTGAACAAGAAATTGCTGTGAAAACTATGCTTCATAATAGGAAAATGCCTTTTTTTCTCTAGTCTTAAAGGCTAACGATTGCAAAAAGGCAATAAGAATTAAATTTCGAATCCTGGCCTTAGTTATACACTTTCATAACAATTCCGTGTATTGTATATAACAACAATCGTTAGCCAGTTGATTGAAAATTTACGAGCTATTACACTTTGATCCACTCGATACAGACAAGGCCACAAAAAACTCTCCTCTTTTTTTCGGGAGGGGCACTGGCCATAAAAAAAGGAAATAGAAAAGCAAATAAATTGAATGGTTTGGTCAAGCAGGACGACGGCTTTTACGGTTATGACAGGCCATCGAGGGTCTCCCGAGGTGTTTACTGGCCAAAAAAAAAAAAAGGCCCCACCAATGAAATGTCCCATCAATGGATTAGGAGGGGTTCTCCATGGTGCACAAAAAATATATATAGTATACAATATATATAATAACAATTAGATTGGGGAAACTCTACACCTTGCTATGGGAAGGTCATCCCTTTTGGCGTTTTGAACCCGGCAAAAGGACAAAGGAAAATATAATCAGAAAACCCAATTCGCTTTTCCTCATTCAAATTATTTCGCCGCTGTGAAAATATATTTAAATTTAACCCAAATACATGCTCAATTCTTTTTTTTTTTTAGCAAAGTATTTTTAGGCTGTAGTCTGGCATTAAATTACTTGTCAAACAATTCAGATTTTGTCGAGGCTTGTGATTAACATAATTTTATACATTTTGAGGAACGCCAACACTTGAAATTATGTAAATTGAGACGAGAGAGCAGCCGTTGGAAATTACCAACAAAACCCGCACTGATGATGATTGCATATCTATGTATTTAGGCTTGCCCTTTAAAGTGTTACACTTTCTGTTAAATTCCAGAACTCTCGGGCCAGGCCAGTCCAGACATTCCCTAATGGATGATAATGCGCTTATGTTCGGCCATTTTCGGTGTTAATTATTATTGAAATAAATGGGATTGTTTTCCCCCAAAATTAGGCCAAATTGTGCGCCTACATCTGTTTTCTCGTTGAGATTAATTCAAGGGTCCATGTAGGAACATTTTCAGATTGAACATTTCGGACATGAAAATATGCAGCAGGCAGCCAGGCAGGCAACCATCCAGGAATTTATCAGGCCGAAGAAGCTCTTACACCAAAATGAAAGACGAAAATAAATGCGCAAGATGCTGTGAAAATAGTTTTCCTCCATCAAAAGGACCCCGGGGAAAAGGGTTGCAGCCAAATGCCAAGGAGTATGCCGAGATTAAAGACACAGGCCAGAAGGTCAGGTCAGGCCCACCCCCTCTCTTGAGAGCCACATAAACTTATCGGTTCTTCCTGAAATAATTCCATTAAATTGCCTCGCCAAGTAGATTATGCAAATTAATACCCAGCTTCACCTCACTTTTCCCCGTGCAAGAACCTTTCGCAGATAAAATAAACTATGTATATGAGATGCGGCTTTAAGCCTGCTGCACTTGACTTTAACTTTCGACTTTAGTTGATGCGAAAATAACTCGAGTCGGACGTTAATTTCCCCAGTGAACTGGAAACTACTAGGTGAAAGTTGGGGGAAATGGATTAAGACTTTTTCTTTTTTCCCCTTATTTCCCCATTTTGTTTAGTAATTTAATTATTTTTAGTAAAGACTCCCTTGCGAGTTAAAAACGCAGCCAAATTCAATTCAAAACGAAACTGGATTAAAGCTAGAATCATATTACGTATACGCAGCATGTACACACCAGCAAATTGCGTATACGCAACGTTGGCGCTACCACAAAACAAATCGAATTGCAACCAACCCACAATGATAATAAAGAAAGGGAAAATAACTGCAATTTCATTACAGGAACAACTCGCCCTGTTCAACTACTGGGACTCAATTGTCGTCTATGCGGTGCCCTTCACCACCATCGCGGTGCTCAACACCTGTACAGGTTGTACCGTGTGGAAATTCGCCACCGTTCGCCGTACGCTGACCATGCACAAGATGTGAGTATCGGGGTTTTTGGTTTGGGGTTAATGTTTTTGGAATAATTCCTCCTGAACTACGGGTGTTTGCCTCAATGACCCCTGATGTGTATGTTTGCATTTGTTACACACGCCCTTGAGAAATTCACATTGTGGGACTGGGATTTGGGTTTAGATTAGAAGTTGTTGAACATTTATTGGCACGGAAAAGTCAGGTTTAGCATCAGGGTACAGGTGCAGAGAAATTTTATGAAAATAAAACAAAGAAAAGAAAGACCTATTGACTCTAATAACTCTTTAGAACTCCTGCATCTTCCTTATTTACTCTTCTAGGAAACTCCTAACGAACATAAAGGCAAGGACGAGGATTATGCGCCAAAAATAGAAACTCTTCTCTTACGAAAAATATAAAAACAATATAGAAAATTCCCTTTTAGTTTCTAATAATTTTTTAAAACTTGAGATGCAGGAGTAATCTTCCTTATTTCCTCATTCCAGGAAACCCCAAACGAACAGCATGCCCTCTAATTCATCGAACTCATCCGGAGGGCTGTCTGCAGTGACCTCCTATCGCACATCTGCCTCTCTAAAGCGCCAAAAGTCAACGGGAACGCATCCAAGTGGACAGCATAACGTGGTCATTAGGCAGCAGCAGGATGAGGAGGATCAGCAGCACCAGCAGCAGCAGCAACATCCTCAGCACCAGCACCAGCACCAGCATCACATAAACAATTGTCAACACCATTGCGAGATTACACAGAAGCCAGGTGAGACCGACCAACCGACCACTGACTTTTCAGTTGGAAAATGGAAAATGAAACACGAAATTCAGAGTCCCAGAATCCGCAATCAGTGACAGTGTCCAAAGCGGAATTCCTAGTAAAGTTGACATTTGCCAGGCTAAAAAGGCTAAAACTTTTCCTAAAGCCATTTAAGTTTTGCGTGGGAAATTTTGTGAATTTGTTTGCTGCCATTTTCCAGCAGCAGCAGCAGCGTCTGACATTAAAAATGACAAAACAAAGGATGCTGAAAAGCGGGAGAACAAATATCAGTGCGCGCAAAACTTCACGACAGCTGCGAAAATCTTTTTTCCTGCCATGAAGAAGTTTGCGACACTGACAAATTGTCAAACAATTTGCCAACAACTATCGCATAATTTTCCAACTAATTACGAAGTCTGCGGCAGTGTGAAGGCTGTCTCCTGTTAATACCCGCTTCAATGTTTATCCTTTTATTTACTTTCCCTTTATAGGTCGTCGCAAGGTACAGAACTCGTCGCAGCTGAAGGTAACCAAGATGCTGCTGATTGTCTCAACGGTTTTTGTCTGCCTAAATTTGCCCAGTTGCCTGCTAAGGATCGAGGCCTATTGGGAGGTAAGTGATGCAAACATAATACATGCATTATAGTTTTCCTGCCCATTCAGTCAATCAGTCAAGCCGAAAAGCATTTGCTATTATAGTGCCAAGGACCATTGTTATGTGAGGACAATGATGGACTTTAGTCCTGGCTTGACCCAAATAATTGGATTAGCAGCAGTTAGTTGTTGGTCATCTCGTAAATATTGTGGGGTTGTGAACAGGGAGAAAAATATTACAAAATATTTTACCATATGAATGAGCTTTAATTAATAAAATTTAAACTATACGAGAGCTAAAAAGGTAAATAAAGCTAATAGAAAGTACAGAAACTATTTAATGTTAATAAAAAAAATTATATCTTACTTTTAAGTAAGGATTTCCTTTACACACTTCTCATTTAGCTTTCAAAAAATATACTGCAGATTTTTTCTCAGTGCTGATTGTCCAAAACAATAAGACACAAGTGGGTCTTATAACTTGTACGTCAGCTGTTGACTGCTAATTATCTGGCCACAAATTCTGGAGTTTGAGCTCGATTCCTGGACCAAACTCATAACCCAACTGGCCAGAAGGAGTCATGACAACACACACACACAACTATTTCGAGCTGTGTCCTTTGTGTCCTGGCTACCCCAGGCTCTCCCCACATATCCATCCATCCATCTTTGCTTAGTTAACTGGGCCGTCGTCGTTTAATCCAGGAATTACATACATCAAAAGGCAGAAGGCAGCAGGCAAAGGCATTTTAATGTCCTAAGCAGGTGAGCCTCGACGGTTGCCATGCCGACTAGCATATACACATAGGTGTTAATTAGGCTTTAATTAGTTTGTGCACTTTGGAGGCAAATCGTAAAAATAAAATCTGTTTCGTGTTTAACTAATGTCCCAGGGGCTGCACATATGCAAGCCTTGTTTTTATGGGATTTCAATCATTAAGAGAATTGACAGAAACAAATTAGCAATAATTTGTATATCTTTAAGCAAACAGCAACTGACATTTAATTAAATTCCATTTAATTAAAGCTGCCAGGTATTCATTTCAAGTATTTCCCTGAACTACATATTTTGGCGTTTTAATTGAGTGAGAAAAGTTTTTGAGGTAACTCTTGCTGTTTGGATAAAAGGCATTTGAAAAAGTTTATACATTTTTCCGTCAGTTTCGCTTTATATTTTCCACTTCCCCTTTTTCTTTTCCCTTTTTTCTGTTTAAAAATTCTAAACAAATTCCCAAAAAATATAAACCATTTTAAATTCTGGGAATTTCATATACACGCCATGTGGCTGTCAAAGCATTGACACATTTTTTGTACGAAACACATCGACAGGGTAGACATTTGGTTAAATTAATAGATTTCGCAAAGAGAATAACAAGCACAGAGTATTGTCTGCCTTAAAAAATATACATAGTATTTGTATATCTAAAAGAAAATAAATAATGCAAACCGTGTACGAAATCAGGCACGTTTTATATTTAATTAAAGAAAATATACAATATTTTCTAGGCTCGAAGGCTTTCAATGCTTTCACCTTGTAAAAAGGAAAATACTAACCCTGAAAAATTGTTAAACTTTAATCCTCTCACTTCAATTTACCTTGAATCATATAAAAACTCTAAAAGATTGTAATTTTTAAGTGTTGGCAAACATTTTACACATTCTCCCATTTTTTTTACGATATTGAAATTGCTTTTTACACTTAAGTTCACATGCCAACTTAAAAATGCGGCAAACTCAGACATTGATTGCGACACAATACTAATTGAGTGGAAAAGGCTCGACGGTAGACAGACAGACGGTAAAACAAGGACCGGAGATTGTTTTCCGACGAGTTCAACAGGTCCAGGTCGGGGTCAGCAAGGACACGTGCCCATTACACATGAGCTTTTAGGAAGAGAGACAGGGTCACTAATGGTTCAAAGAAATCACTGGCCATTAGGGAATTATGCAAAATTCCGATCAATAGTAGCAAAATCCTTATTATGAGAGCTCAAATGACAAAAGCTGCGGAATTCCTTGGAATAACCCAGGACAACAACGTGCAAATTCCTAATTGGCACATGAATACATGAATCATCAAGCGTTCTAATGCGATTTCCCTTTCTTTTCCTGACAGACGGAATCGGCCAGGAATGAAAACTCCACAATTGCCCTGCAATATATTTTTCACGCTTTCTTCATCACAAATTTCGGCATCAATTTCGTGCTTTACTGCGTCAGCGGACAGAATTTCCGGTAAGTAATCCGCCACAAATTACCCCAATAACGTATCCCTATATGTGACTGGCTTTTATCAGCATTTAAATATACTTTTACTGACTCTCTCTTCCTCTCTCTGTTTTTCCTGCATTTCCAGCAAGGCTGTATTGAGCATTTTCCGGCGGGTTTCCTCTGCCCAGCGGGAGGCGGGCAACACTCAAGTGACAGGTGAGCGAGGACATTTTTTTCTTCTTCAATAATAATGCAGGGGAGTAAAATGTTCATATGACAAATGCGATTTTATATGCTCAGGAGGGTGAATCTGGAAAATTTAATTTCTTGTAAGCTAATAAATGTCGCTGGCAGATGTCTAAGTACCTTTCAAAAATCATAAACTTTGAGTGAAAAGGTTCGCAAGCAGAACTGACATTTAATCTCTGGAAGGTCTTTAAATAATTGAAGCTTTAAAAATCTCAGGAAAGATTATAAATAAATCAGAGCTAAGTTTAAAAATATACTCAGACAAGAAAATTATTTAAAATAAATCTAAATGTAAACACTTCTTGAAGTCAATATAATTAGGTTGATTAAGAAGAATTTATTTATTTTTGTTTATACATTTTTTGAAAAAAAAAACTTGTGGTTTGATGGGAACATCAAAATATTTTGCTTTTTCTGCACTTGTCTTCTGACAAAACAAATTTTGTGAATTTAATCTAAATAACTATTCACTCATATTAAAATAAGAAAATATATTAAACATAATATATATAATACTCTCTTTTAACTAAACTCATTTCTTAACATTATATGTACTCCAACCTGCACATAATTCTCTGCACAAACAAACCTTGAAGTCTCTCCAAATTCTACTCTCATCGTAATTTAAAATTAAATAAATTTTTGCAAAATTCACATTACTTCTGATTGCTACTTAGAAGCGCCACAAAGAACCTATTTTCCATTTTTCCACGCAACTCCCAATTGTTTTCCCTGTGCTTTAAGAATAAATTTGCAAACGAAAAGCCCTCAAGTCAAGCGACTTAACAGCATTGCAACTGCAAAGGCACAAAATACAGAAAGAAATAAGAAACACCAATGGAAAATGCTAAGAAGAACTTTACTCAAAAAGCTTAACTAAACTCGAGCGGAGCTTGGTTAAAGCCTGGATTAAATCCCAAACAAAATGCCATCAGGGTTGCGGCTTCCTTTGCCGCCGCTGCTGCACTTGACAGCTGCATTTACTGGGATTCACACGCTTCAGACTTTATTTTATATATATTTTTACACGAACTGTAAACATAGTGGGAGGGTTTTTGGGGGAGTTTGGGTTGATGCTACCAATTAAATTTGTCGTGTTGCTGATTAGAAAAGAGCTCTGACATTTCCCTGAATACAAAGTAAACACATTGCGCTGCGATTTTACATACATTTTTGCCAGGCAGAGCCTGGCTCCGTCCCAGCTGACTTGGTAAAACACCAGATAAACTCGGGCTCTATCCCGGCACAAACAGATGTCAACGGCAGAGATTGAAAGGGATTAAAGCGACCACTCAACTTTCTCCTTCGCTCCGGAATTAAAGCCGATCCACAGCAGGCGGTATTATATGGCATTGCAGTTTTTCTTCTGCAGTTGGGAGCTGCGAACAGGGAGCTGGGAGCCCTAAGCCGGAGCCGGAACATTAATTGCTGTTTTGTTGCTGCCTCTTTGGAGAAACTTTTCCTATAAACGAAGCTTTCGGACACTGGAAAGCAAACAAATCAGCATCCGTTGTTGCCGCGCTTTCTGTTAATGAAAAGCGGTTGGCATTGGGGGAAAACCAAACCGGAGAAAACCCATGGAAAACCAGTGAGCAGTGCAAATGCGGACCGGATGCCAACACTTATTCAGGGTGATGGCGGGAGAAAGGTCTCTCTGTCTTTGTGGGCCCAGAAAGAATAAAAGGTACGACAACGGACGGCATGCCAAAAAATGTTCCTAATTAAAGTAAAAGGAGCACCAAACCTTTTGCTGTTATCCGAAAGGTTAAGCAAAGAACAATATAGGAGTTTGAAGGTCTTTAAATGTTTTTCATAATCTAATTTGTGAAAGCTTTCTGTATGATTTAATATTTATGGCTTAAATATAGAGACAAAATTAGCTTATTGCTAAATCGGAGAAATATTTTATTTAATTTTTTAAATAAAAATGAACATGCACTGCACCAAATTCATTTGGTATTCCATCTGCAAATGCTTTTAATCGTTTAAACGTGTTTTTACTAAAATTTCGACCAATTTTACTGCAATATTCATCACGCCAAAGGTACTAACTTTTCCTGGTATTCATCTTGGGCCAATTTCAATTTTCCAGCGATGAATGTGAGCGAAAACTTTAACAAAAACTTCTGAAAGCAAATCGCACTTTAATTGCAATGCAATGTAAAAGCAATTCGAGTCTGAAAGTTGGCCGATGAGGACCAAGTGCATATAAACGGGGCCAAAATGCTAATCGACCAATAAATGCTTTTCCATTATGCGTGCAGAATATCCACAGAATAACATATGAATACCAGCTTTAACAGAGATTTTCTGTAGACTACAAATTAAAGTAAATAAAGTTCAACTTGAGCGGGATAAGAAACTTAAATTTAATCAACTAAAGTTTGTCTGCAAAGTATTCAGATTATTATTTCTCAATGGGTATTAATTTTTGATGAACTACACATGTAGTTTGGCTTTGTTGCTTAATATGGATTCAATATAAATTCAAATTCATTCTTTTATGACCTTGAGTGGTTGTCGGGTTCCCGAGATCCCTTGAGCAAGGCAGGAAGATTGTGTGGATCCCCTTTTTATACAGCCATCATTCACCTGCCGTAAAATTTAGTTTTACGATTTTCCCTGCCTTTTCCAGCTCCCCCAAAGGAGCACATCAATTTTTAATTTCTTACTAAAGCCAAGAACATTTTTGAACGGCCATTTTTCTTTGCCTCTGCCTGGTTTTGTCTCTCTGGTGGCATATTGGAAGCCATAAAAATGTCAAGGTGCATATTTATTTTCTACTGTAGAACACAGCACAGAATATATATAAAGTGTGGCTTGGTTTTCTCGACTTGTTAATTAAACGTGTTTGCCGATTCGTTAAGTAAGAGTTGGGTAAAGGACACTGAGTCAGTTTCAAGAACTGGAACTAAGTCCTTCCTGTCAGCCAGTCAAAAAACAATGCCCAGGTAAAACAGGGAAACTCAAATGCAAATGTAATTGAAAGCGAAAACGCCAGCAAAGTGGGAAAACTGCGAGTGAAAGTGAATGGAAAAGTGAGAGTGAAAGCGAAAGTGAAAGCGAAAGCTTCAGGCGGCGGCCACGGGATGTCTTTACGGCAACTCGCAGCGCCGAAAGGATCAAAAGGGAAAAAGAGTCCTGTGTTTCAGGCAAATATTGACGACATGCAAATACGCCAAGGTGTCCGTATGTACCTACTGTGCGGGTGTTTTTGTTTGCTTGTTTCTTTTTGTTTTTGTGGAAAACAAGACCAAGCGAAGGCTTTGCACAATTGCAGCGCCCAGGAAATTACATGAGAGAAAAGATTTATTAAAATTAAGACTATTTGTTGTTTGTGCTTTACAGTTTCATTATTTCCTGGTTTTGTCAAGGACAATAATTGCCTGCAGCTATGTGAGTTATCCTGAAATTTCCGCTTGTCAGGAAGACTTGTAGTTTTGTAAACAATTCTCGAAATTGTTTACAACAAAATTGTGAGGTGTTTACATTTAATATATATTGTTTTGAAATTTAAACTCTGTAGAATGTGTTTTAATTACAAATTGGTAATATAATTTAATTAATTTATGAGCAACTGGGTGTGAAAACATCAATTTAACAGGGCGGATTGCATAGGAATATGTTATTAGGCACATTGTTTGCTAAAAACATGTTGAGCAACACCTATTTGGGCTGAGAACTAGGTATGACAGAATGTATTGAAACTGTATCGATATTTGACACGAAAGAGATATTGAAATTTATTATTTAATGTTGCAAATGTCGGTCAATCATCAGAACATTTTTGGTGCTTATTTGGTTCGCACTTCGAATTATTTCTTTCGAAACTCGATAGTCGAAATTTTATCGTAAAATGCTGTTTATCAAACTTTAATATCTGCAATATTTCGATATTTTTAGTACAAAATTGAGCTTGATACATACATCTGCTATAAAACTGCAGTAAACCCTACCGAAAAGGGGTTTTAAATCAATTTGACCTACTTTATAAACGATTTTCCGAGCTCAAAACCCAAACCAATGTCTGGCTATGCCAATCATCTAGCAAAGCAAACCCAACGAGAAATTTCCACAGCCAACGAGAATCGATTTAGGCTAATGCCAATTTCAGAATTCACGCCGAAATCGAATACGACAGGATAATGCATAAATCAACCAACGGCCGTTAATGAGCTAAGCGTTGCGTTGCGCTCGCAAAATGGATTGGTTTCCCCGCCAATCTGCGCCTAATCACGGCCTGTGGCAAGTGCGTATGCTTAGTTTCGCAAAAGCGTTATCTTCTTTTTTGGTTTCCTTCTTTTTTTTTGTACTCGCGCGGCATTACTCATACGCCGCGTGGTACGTGCGCTGAATGCATCGGCAATGATTGCCGGCGAGCCTCGCGGGACCAGGAGGAGGACCAAGACCAGCATGCGAATCCATGTCCGTGTCTCGCCTGCTCCCTCATTACGGTGTCTCTTATTGGCCATAAATTACCAACACTTTCACAGTCACGCTGCCTGATGCCTTGTGGAAAGTGCAAATCCCTGCCCTCGGGCTGGGCTTGCCTGCTCGCCGAGTCAATCAGTGCCCGTCTCTCTGGAGGTGACACTGCCACTCGGCGCCAGAGTATATTCTGAAGCAACTAGAAATGTTTCTCTTACGGCTGATTGACTAGCAGTTACCTTGGTAGAAAGGAGCAAGCAAGGAGATTTTAAGGAGTGATTTAAGTTGATTTTAAACTAAAGAAAAGAGAGTTCCGAGGGGGGAAACAAAAAAAATAATAAACAAATATTATTTAATGATAATAAACATCTAACAAGATATTTTTATGGGAGCCCCAAGATGGAAGATAATTTATAAAGTATAGAAATACAAAGACCTCTACAATACTTGCAAAAAATCTAACACTAACCCTAGTAATAAATATGAATTGCTACAAAAAGTTTTTCCAGAATAAACCTAGACTTTTTCTCAAACAAAAACAAACAAGTTTCCTTGAAGGAAAAAAAGAACGGTATCTATTTGCTCTATGCTTGACCTCTCACCATACCCATCGTTGTGTTAAATAGACTCATTTATAATGATTTATCTGCGATGGAGCATCACTTTGACCAGGAAATGATTGAGCTGGTCCAGAATATCAAGTGCTTCAAGCAAACTGCAGCATCAGCTTTGTAGCGAATCAAACATAGAAATATACTTATAAATGAAGCCAACGACCGAGGCCTAGACTAAGCCTTAGAACCAGACCCACACCCAGAGCTCAACCCAGACCACTTGTAAGACAGACTATTCATTGACAACACGAGAGATAACACGACAATTCACTTAGGACTTCCACTTGCCTGTCGCGGAAAGAGGACCCGGGATGACGCGCAAGGCCTGGACTTTTGTGGTTGACTGTATAATACATTTAATAATTTACTGGGGAAAAACGGGGTGGCTGGATGAAAAGCCTTCGCTGGAAACCCAGGCAGACATCCATCCAGCATGCGTCAAGGACAAGCGTTGAACGTCATCATTAATCTTTGCCAGGCCACAAATATCTCCACACATGGCAATCAACAAAAATTTTGAGGCGAAAACCCCAAAGGGAAGGGAATAATACTCAAGAGAGGAAGCTGTTGAAGTGGCGAAAGGTGCTATTTATATATCTCTTTTGCCTTGAAATAATTAAAGGGAAACAAAGTCAAAAAAGGAATTTTCTTCAAAACGTAAAATTGCGGGAAATACTCAATTGCCTTCCGTCTAAAACGAATTTGATGGAGGATAACCACCAAATTTACCCCCAGAAAATACAGCAAAGATTAGAAATGAACAAATATGCAAACAAACATTATTGTGTTTAATGAAAATGCCAACGGCTTGAATTTATTGGCACATGCTGTGTGCTTTTGAACACGACTGGATGATTGATTAGCTTAAATTGCCATAAAACAAACACACAGAAAATATATTTTGAAAAAACAAAGCAACGTTCAGTATTCTGGTTTTTTTAATTAACCAACAAAATCACATTGAATGCTGCAATTCGTTTCCGGTTTCCGGTTTAAAAGCGGATTAAATCCCATTTGCTTTGGCAGTTGCCATTTTTTTTGAGGCCAATAAATTCACTGGAACAAGCCTGGAATCCTCTCTACAGGGATGTGTCCCACAAAGTACCGAATTTATAGTCTACTTTTGGCATGATGATGCCACTGCCAGCGGTAAATCGCAGCTTTGGTACATTCAGGTAAATAAAAGGGGAAAGGACCCTTGAAATATAACCGAAAAAAAGAGGAAACACGGATTTGTCAAACGATTAATGCTCCGATTTTTTGCCTCTTGATTTGGGTGGAAACAAATACATAAATCCCTTGATTTGTAAGCCAATTTATTTCCGACTTATGGCGGGTATTTTTAGTTAAAAAGAAAACAAGGTTTAAAGTGAGAGTTTAAAACATTTCCATATTTTTTCTCAAGCACTAGCTAGGCTTTATTTATAAATGGAAATTAATTGGAAATATGAAAACTAATTACATGCTGAAGTCAAGTAATTGCAGTTACTTTTACAGTTTCAAAGAACGATCATTTGTTGGAATCTCTAATGATTTCACATTATTTAACTTTCACATTACTTTTACACACACACCTCAACTGCCATTAGGCAAAATGTTAAGTAGCGAATTCAAAGCCAATCTTGACATGCGTCTGGGCTCGTTTGAATGCCACTTAATGAATTTTTGCTATGGTAATTTGAATTCTAAGGAATATAGAACGAAATTAATAAATACGTGCTTCCCCTGCCTTAATACTCCCTTTTCCCTTTTCTGGCTTCTTTCAGTTTCTGAATACTGTCGTAATACCGGCACCTCCACCAGGCGCAGGATGATGACCCAGCATTGTTGGAACGAAATGCACGAGTTGCATCCACTCAAGTGAATTGGGAAAAAGGAAAAGGAAATAAAATGGAAACTCGCGCAGCTCTTCAAGAGCAAATGAAGGAAATCGCGTAAAACAGCCGGCGGATAAGCAGGAATTTTTCGCTTTTAATTAGATTTCAGCAAACATAATAATATAAGAGAGACAAAAGGAAAAGCTACAAATATTGAGAGGGGAAAATGCCGAAATAAAAATTAGTTTTTTTTCAGCAAAGAGGAAATAAAAATCGAAAAAAAAAAAAGAAAATATGTTTGTGATGTTTTTTGTCAAGGCCAAATGGCAAAGGAAAAAGATAAAACCAAATTAAGATTGAAATGTATACAGCGCATTGAATTTAATTAAGTGTTTAACTAACCCAGCCTAGTAATTAAATAAACCATTTTCGTTTCGCTTCTAAAATGTACGCCAAGCTAAAATAATTGTTAAATAATAACGAACACAACTCACTAAACCTAATCAATTCAAGACCATGCTGATTTGCACACGCAATTTTAATTGAATCCCAACCGCAGATATAGAAACATAGATACAGATACATAGATACCATAGATACCATTTAAAAGCGTCAAACGTGAAAGGTAAAACGAAAAGCCCAACGGATCAACCGGACTAAAATGTATTCCAACTTAATAATGATAACCAAACCAACCGATCGAATGTATAAATGTAATAAATGTTAATTTCGTTAAATGAAAGCCGGCGGCAGGAGTGTTTTAATTGGTTCCAACGGATAACAGCACCGCAACACCGCAGCGGTGGCAGCATTTAAATCATTTTCCAATTGAATAAACCTGATTATGCAATCCTTGGTTTAATCCACTTTGGATGGCTCAATAAATCCTATCATTTTTGGTAATTTGCCGACTTACAGGCAATTGAATTTTCGAAATGGACACCGCTCAGAGCTAAGCCCATCTCATCATTGTCCTCTGGCTGACCCAATCCCAGGGATTTATTATTATCTTTTCAGGTTGCAGCACAGAACACAACACCCAGAAAAAGGCAACACATCAAAAACTTTATCGGCTTAAAGCAAAAAACAGTTTTAACAGGGAAGAAAAAAAAAGGTCATGGACCGGCTGCAGGGTAAACAGCTTGGAAATCCTCTTCAAAAAACTTTCTTAAAAACATTCAAGTGCAAGCATTTGAGATTTTTGCTAATTACGAAAATACCTATAAAGTAGAGTGTCCTCCCACGCGATTTCTCGCTTTTCTGGGAAGCTAAAAACAATATTCCAGGTTCAATTTTGGGTAGACAAATACCTTTGGAGATTAGCTGTAAGCCCAAGAGTATTATAAAATACACACACACACGATATGGCCCAGAAAATTGTAATGTGAAATGTAAACAAACTTCGACACACAATCAATAAAATGCTGTTAAAGCTTCTTATGTAATGCAATAAAAAATTCACAGACACCACACAGGACAACCGTACGTATACTTAATGCGTGTGTATATGGAATTAAAATGCAAAATTCAAACAGCAACAAACAAGAAGAAGAAACACAACACTTGCGGCCGAATTCGGTGGAGGAAGCGGAGCAAAATGGTGCTCTTATCAACACCCAAACTACTTCGAATTTCGGTTTCTATAAGTCCTTCCCATATGATGCGCTTGCTTTCGTCCTTCTGTAAGTAACCATTGTGCTAAAAATGGCGGACTATGTGTACCCGGGAGCTGTTCTGTTATTTCTCGTGAATTTTTCCAACCAGAATTCTTGAAAGTGTCTAGTTATTGGCATTCTGCTTTTCAGGAAATGGTATTCGAGAGGTGTTTGGGTGGTTCTCATATGACCAAGGAAAGGACTTGTGAAACAACAGTTTGAACTCTGGTTACTTGCAAAAACGTATGTTTAAAAGAAGGAGTCTTAAATTACAAGAATTTTTTTTACTTCACACAAGTAACTTCTTTAAAGGGGAATATAAGAGTTGTTAATTGGTTAATCTTTAAAAAGCGTAAATTCATAAACTTCTATAGGAAAAATAGATAAATAAAATAAAGTCCAGTTTTAATAATACCCAGACACTTTAAAGTATATATCGATACTATACCGATATTTGAGCCGAAAGTCGATAAATCGATATTATTAAAAAAGGAAAATAAATTGTTATAACACTTTTAAGGCACTTTTTAATTAAAGTCGATATTTTTACAGTATTCAAAAACTCAGAATATTAAACATTTCGATATATTTGTATGAAAACCAAGAGGTTCATGTTTTGTATATAATTTTGACTTTGTATCATATCGAATATGTCGAACCAATATATACGGAAAAAGAAAAACCGTTCCTGCAATAATTGCATAATTTAAAAATAGTTGTTAGAGTCTTTTTTTAAGAATATCGATATCGTCCCTACTTTAAAAGACTGTAAAAAATCCTTTTAATATTAAAATTTACTTCAAAAAGTAATTTTAAATAATTTTATGTTGTTTAAAATCTCAGTTATGAACGCACCAACTAATACTTCTTTAAACCAGCTGTATAAACCAATTTGTTGGCAACCTACAAAATGCAATATAACCACTCTACAATACAAATCTCGGACCCCTAGTTGACAGTTTAAAATTGAATTTGCACAGGGAGACCCAACATCCACCTATCCAAAGTTGCACTGCAAAGTTCTCCTCAAATATGGACTTCATTTTTATTTTATTGCCACCTCGTCAGGGGGGAAAATGCTCATACCTTTCTCGTTGTCGCTGTGCAGAGTGCCCACCACGCTGCCAAAGAATCGCTTGTCCAGGATCTGCAGCAACTGCAGTGCCGTTGCATGGACCTCCACGCGGGGACAGCCGGTCATCAGGAGCGTCACCGTTATCACCGATGTGTAGTGGTCGCACGGGTACTCCCTGTAATTAAAGGTGAAAGGGATGTTAGCATACGGGCTTTTAATAACAAAAACAAGGTAATAGGAGTGGGCAAAGTCAAGAGCTAACAAAGTAACCTAATGAGTTTGTTGGCTTGCGGTCCTGCGGTCGTGTACTGGAAATTGTTCAACATGGCACACGCTGAACGTGCCAACAATCAACAGTTCATGCCCCAACTCCCAGGAAACCAGAAAACCCACTTCCCTGGGAGTCCACACTTGGCTTAAAAATCATAATACATTTTATGTAAATTGAAAGGTGAAGCCTGTTTTTAAGAGAGTTTTATAAAGAGAATGAAATTGAGGTTTTATTTTAAAGTAAATCTATTTTTTAAATACAAATAAAGTAAGAAAACTTGTGCTAGACTATGAAATACCTCTTAATTTAACTGTTAAATCAAAAAATTTTAATTTAGAAATTTTCAAAATATTAAAACCCGTTGAGAAACATCACAAAAATACATTATTCCTAATATACAAATTGTTATTTAAAGTTTATACATATTAATTCTAACTTTAAGACGGACTTTTCTATATTTCAAGGCCGCTTTTAGTTCGAGTGCAGCCTTCACCCTATGGAAAGCCTGGCAGATCCATTAAAGTGTCGTTGCCCACTTCCTTCGCTTTGTTTGCATACATGCATCCACACAATTTTTTAGTCCCTTTCGGACGACAGATATATTCACACACCTGTATATTCACACACCTGTGTGTTACCTGGCATTCACGCTTGCATTGAATTGAATATTTTACACAAATCGATTTTCACAAAGTAGAATGCGGTTTTCTCTTTCTCTTCAAAAAGAAATATAAAGAAGGTGCGCCTAAACTAATGACTATTATGTGTGGGACATATTTCACAGGACCCATTCTTGGGCTGGGCTGGACGTGGGCGGCTTAAAGTTCAAGGCCGAAAATGGCCGGCTTTTTAAATAAAGCGAATTGCCGGGGCGCAAATTGCCTTCGATAAGCCAAACAGGACCCAAAGCTGTTTAGATACAATCAATCAATTCTCGCCCCAGTTGCTTTTGCCATTTTCCTTCGCTCCTTCTTCCGCTTCCTTAAGTCCGGTCATCAGCAATTTTAAAGTTGACATTTATTCACTGCAAATTTCTAGCAAAGCACATTAAAATTAAACCTGTTTCCGTTTCGATGTGCCAACAACATGCAAGCTGTTTCATGGAACTGCCATCTGCCATATAAAATAAAAATTGCGGAAAAACTGAAAATAAAGTTCAGGATGCCACTCTATACATGTGCTGTGCTTGCGGCTCGCACATACTAGGAAATGTATAAAGGACAATAGGATATCCTGGAATTCAGGGGTATTCGTTGCCTTTACAAATAACCACGGGAGGAAAAATCCCCAAAAAATTGATTGGAAGCATGAAAAAATGCACTCTGTACAATTTTATAGGCACGTGTTTTTTTTTAAAGTAATAGTTTCTGCTTTTACTTGTTTAAAAATTAAAAACCTTGTATGCAAAAATTCCGCCCAAGTCGTAGAGGTGGAAATAAATCGATTTTCAGTGAATCGATTTTTTTTTTTAATTCTACAAGTAAATCGATTAAAATCGAAAACAGAAATATTTAAATTTATTTATGGATTAACATCATAGATTTATAAATATATGGTTCTTTACATTTTAATTTAACTTTTCCACGAGTTTACATACATACGTATAGAATTTTTCGATTAAATCGATTTTGAATATTTTTATCGATGTATCGCCAAATTTAATATTTTAATCGATTACAGAATCGATTTTATTTCCAGCTCTTTAAAGTCGCATGCGAAACTAAAAAATACATTTACTTTGCTTACATTGGCATCAAAAATTTGATATATCAAGGTTTACGATGGTATGGCATAGCATTATTTCCTTCCAAAGCCGATACATTTTTTAAATACCTGTTTAGCTTCTACAAAAATATGATAAATGTAGCCTCTACCCAACTACTCTAATTTAATATTTAAAATCCTTAATCCTTCATCCCTTCTATCTATTCCTATCACAAATACACTTTACCATCTCTATGAATACTGGGTATTAAAAAACAGGAAACCACGACCACACACTCGCTGCATTAAGACTCTGTCCAGCCGACAAAAGATCTTACGCGTGGTTGTATCAAGTAGAGATGGGATGCTTTTATTGTGGCTTTTGAGTCCCTTTTGGGATGAAAGCCACAAAATCACATTCTCTTCTCAAGATGAACCACAAACTAGTATGTGTGTGCGGTGACTGGTTACCACTGGTTGAACTCCATGCGACATCGACAAATGTCGACAAATAGTAATTGGAAAGCTTAAACTGCGGTGAAGGCAGACGATTTAGTTTGCAGACCCTGGCAATTAGTTGCCATTAGGAAGACTGTGCAAACGAATTAAGAAAACATGTATTTGCCAGCCTCAGACGGAGAATTTGAAAACATCTGCTGCGGCAGTTTAATTATGACAATAACATGAAAATTCTAAGAAAATTTATAATAATAGCAAATCAAAGCAGTTAAGAAACTATTATGGGATTTCCAGATAAATCTGCTTAAACGTTTTGATTGAAATGTAATCTTAATTAAATGGTAAAACATTTTATTTATTCAACAGCCAGAATTCATTCTGCCAGCAAAAAGCAATCGCCACTTTTGTCTCCTTCAATTGCAGCTGCATTAAGTGCAGTGAGCCATGCAGGTTGCCAGCTCCTGAACAAATGTTTATCAAGGAAATATACACGAAATGTTACCGTTTGCCGCCATTATGAAAAGGAAAAACGAAAGAAAAAAAAAAGAGGCAGGAAGCGGAAATAAAAAACGTGCTTGGCCTTAACAAATAGGATGTCATTTTTATGCTCACAAGTGTGTCCGTAAATTTAAAGCGTTCTTATTACACACACACACGTGAAATGCTACTTAAGAGCCCTCCTTGAAGGCCACCCCAATCCCTGACAGGATTACAGCCGCAGGTGGAGAGTGAGATGGCGTTGAAACAAATTAAAAGGGAACAAAGTAAGGCGATTACGCATTACACCCACTCTTATGGCCCCCCCTCATCCCCTTGTATTTTCTTTTTTCCACTCACTTGGCACTGAAGATCGAGGCGAGGGCCAGGAAGCAGGCATCCGCCTCGCGAGGCGTTGAAGTGTAGCACCGATCGATGACCCACTCAAGGAGCTGTCCCATATCCGGATTGGACTCAAGCAGCAGCACCACTGTGTCGCGGGCCAACTGGTAAATCTGAGAAAGAGAATGATGATTGGGCTTTAAAAATGAGACGAACACTGAGTGCGACAAGTGTGCAAGGGCTTACTTTTTCATCCTTAGAGGTCAGCAGCAGATCCAGCCACTTGTAAATGATGCCATCATCTTGCAGATGGGGAGCGTAGAATATGTGACCGCAACAGAGAAGGGCGGACATGGCCTGTAATGGATATTAAGGAAGGATATCGAGGAGAGTTTAAGAGTTATATGCTTTTAAATAAAATAAAATTAAACCTAAATTAGTTCCCCTATAAAATAATGTAGATTTCAAACAATTTCTTCTTGTTGTTCTCTTCTTGTTCTGCCTACTTCACCCTCTTTTTACTTGCCTGCAGAGCACTGAATTGCAACTTCTCCTCCTCGAGGGTCTGCCCAATCTGTGAGGGTATGCTCAGCGGCTTGGAGAAGCTGCCACACCATGTGGCAAACAAATTGAATAGATTACGCTTCAGGTCTCGGGACAGCAGCGTGGCACAGGATTCGACTAAGAGAAATGAACAGGCAATCAGTTTTAGCAGATGGATGGATGGAGGACTGAGAGCCAATGACAGCTCTTTCTCTTTGCATGAGGACTTCTTTTTTGACGACTTACGTGAGAAGTTCTTAATCATCTTGCGTATGAAATTGCAAAAGTGGGCCTTCACCTCGCGTATACTGAGGTTATCCTTGTCCGTTTCAGCCATTAGATAGGCCATGGCGCCTTCAATATACTCCACAAAGGTGGGATGCAGTGACATTGTGTCGCGTTCCAGGACACAAGTGCTAAAGTTAGAGTTTCTTCTCACTTTCAAGTACTAGGATTGAGGCTAGGACTTACCTCACGCCAAAGGTCCCGTTTTCCGCTATTTTCTCCAGCACCCGCACCACCTGCAATCGCAGGGCATCACGCCTTCGCCGCCGCCTCATGTTCTCCTGCTTGCGATCCACCGCCTCCCGTATGTACACCACCAGCTCCTCCATGAGATCCCTGCAAGCAAGCAAAAAACACACTCCTTCGGTCAAGGGGGACACATCAAGATGTCAGTTGTGACTTACTTGAGCGCATCGTGGTTTATCAGGCCCAGAGCATTAACGGCGGCATCTCGCACATCGACAACCTCGCAGCGGAGCAGCGGCACAACCAGCTTGTAGAGGGCATGCGGCGAGGCACTGCCCATAGCCGACTTGTCGCTCCGATCGGCGTTCAGGGAGTCCGGCGATGAGCTGTAAAATAAATTTACGGCCGTGGATTTTAGTGTCAAACAGCGACGACGAGAGCAGTCCTGAGGGCAGTAATTTCTGTTTCGGTTCGTCGGGTGTCTGTCTGTCTGTCGCCTTGGCAAGGTCATTATTTAGCGTGGAGTCCATAAAGTTTACTGCGATTTAAGCTTCTCCCTTCGCTTAACGAAACGGCAAAAGGCCAGACAGTACGAGCATTTTTTTTTAACATTCTGTGATTATCGAGGTACAGTTCTGCCCCGCTTTTGCAGTGGCAAAACACGACGATAAACATTATGAATTTTAAATTCGAAATCTTTTTTCAATTAAAACCCATTTTTTTCTGTCCCATTCTTCCCTTTTGAATTTACACAGCCGCAACAAGCGGGGGGAATTAATAATAATAAATGACAGCGCGCACAGGCAAACAACAATTTTTCTTTAATAAATTTTTGCTGCTGTTGGGAAATCAAGTTTTTTTTCTGTTGTGGGTTTTTACTTTATTGGGTGCGGGTGTCGAGGGTTTTTGAGGTTTTTTTTGGGGGACTGGACATGCGCTACATGAAAAATAAACAAGCTTGTCTTCAAATTATTTTCCAGCAAGGCAAGGGGGGCGTGGCCGATGCACAGAAGCCTGGGGAATGTAATTCAAATTGTTTGCCAAATTATACGGCACTGGCTCAATGCAAATCAATAAGAAAATACTAAGAAAATCTTTGAAATCAACAAAGTCAAAGATACATTTAAATTCAACAAGCAAAAAGAAATGAAAATGTATGTATTTTTTAAGAAGATTTTGTAGAAATACAGAGAAAGAATTCTGTTTATAGACTGTTTGATTGATTGGATTTGATGGCAAGTAAATATATACTTTAATTTATATTTAAATTGAAAAAAAATATAAAAACAAAATAGAATTAGTTAACGTTCAGCTGGTAAATAAATTGAAATAAATCTCTCTTATTTATTGAATTTTAAGCCACATTTTTAAGCAAAGTTTCTACTTTAAGCACACAATTTATTTAAAAGACTCTAAAGAAACTAAATGGATAAATAAAGTGCACATTTTAATACAAATATAAGCTCAGAAGCAGCATTGAAATGAAAAGCGAAACTGTTGCCAAATCAAGAATGCAAATTGGTAGGCAAGGCTCTAAACTTTAGGAAATAATTCACAACAAATTTTTAAATACATGCCAAAGCTACACATAAGCACACACAACAACAAGAGAGAGGCTACAGGAAAAATACTTTCCAGAAAACTAGATGTTCTGTACAGGATTAAGTTGGGAAAATTCAAATAACAAGGAGTAAGGTTTATCGAATTACTCAAGAATGCCACAGAAATAGCTTTTGATTTGTAATTAATTTAAATGCTGTCTACAAAATTGCATTGCATACTTTTAGACACCTTTGCCATTGATTTTAAATCCAGAGCTATTTCTAAGGCAGAATTTGCATAATTTAGGTTTGTTTTGGGTTTTGTTTAGGAATAGGTTTACTGTTTTTGTTTGTTATAATTTCGTGTTGTTATTTTGTTTGTTTTTAATTTGTTTTTGTTTTATTTTGCTTTACCCAAGTCGCTTTTGGCGCGCCTCTTTGCGTCCGTAGGAGAGTGGCAGCGTGAACCGCGTGACGATTCCCTCGGGCCCAAACACATTGGATGGTATATTGTCCAAGGAATCGGACAGCGAACGCGAGTCCGCCTGATCTTGCAAACTATAAATTACAATCCATATAGAGAGAGATATTTTTTGTAAACATTGAGCAATGTGACTGACTGACTGACTGACTGGTGGATGAATTGCGAGTATAATTTGATTTCAATTTTCGTGATCAATATTTTATGTACGCAAATGCCCAGCGAGATTCCATCTTGGCAAATAGTTGCCCATATATAGCCCCATGGGATGTTCGATGGGTGTGGACAGGGACATGGACTGTAACCTTCACGAGTATGTGGGTGGTGTTTGTGCGGACTTTATTTTTTTTTTAATGTGAAATCCCCACTTTTATTGACATTTCCGTCGGCCAACATTATTTGCACACACTGATGTGATGAAAATGCTTTTGGGTGGGTGGGTTTTTGCATGTGTGTGCTGTGGGTTTCGGTATTTCGCATTAAAATTCAGTTAAATCTAGTTAAAATTCAAAAGCAGAGACCGCTAAAATGAATTTACAGTGATTTACCAGGAGCTGTGTGAGCTAAGTACATAAAAGTGCATTCAAGCTTCAATTTTTATATACAATTTTTTATAAAAATAAATTAAAAAACCAAAAACACAACAATTTTAAACAATTATTTCAAAAATTCAGCTATATAAACCTAAAATCTGTATTTTTCTTTATTAAAATTATAATTGTTTAGAACTCTAATAGGAGTTTTAAAATCATTTAAAAATTTGGTCTAAAAGTATGCAACAATATTTGTTAATTTAAAATATACAGCAACACCACAAGCATTTAACAGTCATTAAAAAAAAGGTGTCGTAAAGTAGCCATTTAAATATATATTTCCCTTTGCAGGAATTATATATTTCCAGCATACTTTTGGACAGCATTTTCAGTGATTTCAAATCCCCAGTCCTTCCTGTGGCATACCAGATTATTTTACAAGTTCTTAAATGTTTTCAATTGCAGTGTACAACACAACAGAGCTGGCTTTCAGCTTTTCTTTATTGGCAAAACATCATTAAAAATACCGACAGAAACCAATTAAATACATTGACTGATACCTAATTAAATAAATATCTTTAAAAAGCTTAAAAGCATCATTGTTAATTTATGCTTTAATTTGGTTTTAATTCTTTAAACTTTGTTACAAAGCGTTTTATTAAATAGATTACAACAGAAAAGTTCATTCAACCCTTTTTGGTTCAACAAATAAAAAGAAGTGAAATACAAAAATCAAAATAGGTTTACTCAACCTTTCCAAATGAATTAATAAAGAAGCTAGAAATTAATAATTAAAAAAAGTTTAAATAAAATATGTCTAAACATGAAAGAGTTCTGAATGTTTTTGTTAAAATTATTGTTTCCGACAGCTTTCAATCAAAGTTAACAATATTTTCAACTTTAATTGAAACCATACCAATTAATAAACAAATCGATAAACGCACCTATTTGCTTCCATAAATATTTATGATTAAATATTGCACTGCTTTTGCTACTGGCATTATTTTCAGTATGGAAATCAGTTGACAATCGACTGCTTTTGCATGTAAAACAATCTAGCTAAACACACAGCCAACGAGGCGTATGAGTAACGCAAATAAGGCAATCACAGATAATGACATATATTATGGACAATATTCAGTCACCATTAATATGCAAATGCGAAATATAAGCGAGACAAAGTTAAATTAAGTCACAGTTTCGAATATTCGTCAAAATATAAGACCAGTTTAAAGATTTTGTCTGTGGGCGATGGGCACGTGCCGGGGGATCTGTAATTATGCGTTGACAAGCAAACCAAATCTCACCAAATGCTGTAAATTGTGTGGCTAGGGGACAAATAATAGTGGGTACTAAATACAAAAAAACACACACGGGTGATGCAGAAATCGATATGAATAAAGAATATAAGGAAATTTCATTTAAAAACGATGCCTGAGAGTAAGCAAGACATTCAGTTGAAATTGTTTAGAAATGTGCAATTAAAATATGCTTTAAAGTATGAGAAAAAAAAGGTTTTACATAAAAGAAATCACTAAACTCGATTTAAAAATAAATACAAATTTAAAAATATTACTTAAAGAATTCAATAAAATAAACTTAAAAATAAATTCTTTAGCAAGCATAAAAATATTTGTTTTCTTTTAAAACAAAGTTACACTTATCTAGCAAACATTTTGTAGACCATTTTCAATGAATTTGGATTCCACAGTTATTTCTGTGGCATGTTGATTTACCATTTAAGACCCACAACACAAAATAACAACAATAAAAACATCAACAACAAAGCTTCGTTCGTTCTAAAGATTAAAAACACACACACAGACAACATACGAGAATTCGTGCCAAATGTAATTGAATGGGAAATGTTAGTCAAACAATTATAATGAAGTGTGTTGTTTGGTTTGATTTAAAGGTGAAAGGCTGATGGAAGTACAAAGTACTTGCACAGAGAAAAAATAGGATAAATATTGTAGAAAAATAGGGGAACATCTTTGTATATGGAAATGATATTACAATTTTATGAGATTTACCATTAAAAATAATAATTTAATAATTTAAAAAGTGATTTAGTTTGATAAATCTTTAAAGTAGAAAATAATTTAGTTAGAATTATAATTTTTGATATATAAAAAATTCTTGAAATACTAATATATTTTGAGTTTTTTTTTCTCTGTGTGAAACTGATGATTTTCAATGCTTTTCCTCACTCACTCACCTCAAACTCAAATCTGGAGAGGCACAACGTACAGCCACGCTGGGAATTTGTGGCACCAGACGCATGGCACATGCCACCTGATTCCTCCAAAGACGCAGATACGAATCCTTTTGGCTTTCGGTGGGCACTTTCTTGGTGGGCGCCGAGCTGCGTAGCAATGAAGCTCGATTATCACTCACGGGGCTTTATTTAAAAGGGGAAATAATTAATATTTTTATTAGAAAATATCACTTAAAATAACTTACGTGGGATCAATGACACTGAACAGCGCATTTAGGCGAGTGAAACATATGGGCCAGGCCTGGGCCACTGCAGATGGACATTGTTGCAAGATGCGCTGGCGTTCTAGCAAGCCAAAGAGACAGGTGGCCCAGGGATCAAATGGAGGCTGGGGAGAGCTAGCTGATGCTGCTGCTGCAGCAGCTGCCGTTGAGCTGGACTGCGAGAGATTCAGCGTTGATGTCGAGGACTTTGAGTTGTCTGCGGGGGGGAAATGAAGAAGGTTTAAATCTGTACAAGATTAGAAAGAGACCCTCCCATACCATCGGTCAATCCCGCTAACCAAACGCCACTGGTTCTCTCGGCTATCCACTGCAGGTCAATGCAATTGGCATTGAGAATGGCCGTCTTCTCCGTTTGCGGCAAAAGTGGCAGCAGGCACTTCTCCACAATAGCCGGCACACAACGATCCATGACATCAATAAGAGGGGGTTCCGTTTCGGGAATGCCCAGGGCACGCATTAGGTTCTTAACCTCCTTGAGAATCATGGCGGCCAGCTTGCGAAGATAAGGTCGATAGTTGCAGAGCAAAACCAAGGCGAAACCCTCAACAAAATGTAGAGTGGTGGCCAGCGGTATCTCGTTCTTCTTGGCCACATCGCTGCTGGCCATATTAAGCACCGTGTGCTGGGTGATGCTCGACATGCCGCTGGAGGAAGTGGTAATGCTAGAAGCAGCACTGCTGGCAGTATTCAGATGATGCTGCTGCTTAGACAACTGCTGGCTACTGGCGGTATCCTTGGCTGGAGCAGCTGTTCCCACTGTTCCCTGGACAAGAGTGCTCTGCTGAACCACTGTTCCCGTGGCCACCACTTTCGGTTGTGCCGTATTCGTCACATTGGTGGCCATGCTGGGCACGGCACTAGTGGTGGCAGTGGTGCTATTGCCATTCACATTAATGGCACATCGCCAAATGTTCAGAAAGTTGAACAGTATACGCGTACAGTTCTCCAGCAGCTGCGGATAGGTGTCGGTGACGTCGCGCACCAGAAACTGAGTGTAACCGTGCACGACATCCTGACGCCAATCCGGAAAGTCTATGACCAGCGTTGTCAGCGACTGATGGGTCAAGATGCGCAGCTCCTCATCCATGTGGACAGTGAGTCGTGAGAGCAAATCCACCAGCTCATGGGCGGTCATTGTGTCTGGAATAAGGCGCGGCACAGCAGCCACACACGTACGGAAGAGATCAATGCGAGGCTTTCTTTCACCCGACAACATCTCGTCCGGCTCCTTGTTCTGGTTCTGCGTATTCGTCATCATCAACGGCCGACCATAGTGCACATCCAAGGCCCTCAGTATATCCACAAAGACCCGACGTACGTGAGGAAAGTACGTGGACATGCCTATGCTGCGAGCGGTGTCATCCGTCAGCATCTTATTGATGTAAGTCTTTTTGACGCGCAGTGTATTCCCAGAGGGTAAAGCCGGCACTGTCCTGGGCATCGGCGGCTCACCCGCCTTCTGCTGCAGTGAGTCGGCAACGACCAGGAAAGCGCGCAAACCGATGCTCATTCGCTCCGGGTTGAGAATCAGCTTGATGGAGCGTCCCACGCACAGCAGATCGTAGACAATCTCACGCATGGCAAAGTCCAGGCGCTCTTGAGCTATAAACTGGATGATCTTTACAAAGATATTCAGCGGCGTGTCGCGCGGCACAACTCCCTTGGATCCCCTTTAATGAAAAAAATGAGTTAAAAGAGAATTTTTGTAGGTTTTAGAGTGAAAACTTACTTGGGAAAAAGCGAGTTCACAATGCTCTGGAGGCGGGAGTGCGTGGCCGAGTTGGACTCGCACTTGATGCGAATCATGTAGACCCAGAGCAGGCGGTACAGCGACTCCAAAGCCACGCGACTCATTTTGGCATCGCGATTCTTTAGATTGCTCAGACACATGGCCAGGAAATAGTGCCAGTTGGTGAGAAAGAAGGTCTTCTGGGAGACACACAGCAGACAGGTGACCAGCGGGAAGAGGGCCAAGCGATGTTTGGACTTGGTAGAGGCATCCAAAGTCTGTACATACAGCAGCTCCACAAAGTTCTTTACGCAGGGGACATTCACCTCATTTTTGACAGCCTGAAAAAATATATTTATTTGAAGAAGCTCTAAGATAAGTCGCTACTCCATACTAACCGCCGCCACAGGCACTAGAATCTCCACAAAGAGTCCGGCCAGAGCATGCTTAATGTCCTTGTCCTTGACCTCCATAAAGTACTGACCGCATTCATGCATAAATTGAAACGAGGCCTCGAACTCCTCAATGGGCACCATCTTCACGCGAAAGAACTTCATGCCCATCAGCAGGCTAATGATGCTCTGGGTGGTCGTGGGCGACACCTCCTTGCCGCGCAGCTCCTTCAGTTCGCTCATGAAGCGCTTGCGCACGGATGCAAACCGACTCTGGGCCAGCACACCAATGACTTCCGCATACAGATCGGCTATCATGTGAATGTTAATGGCATTCGGATTGTTCTGCAAACCATCCTTGTACTTGAAGTGCTTGAAGGCCAGATTCTCGATGCTGCGCACCAGATCCTCATGGCCAGGATGGAAGGGCAGCTGCTTGAGTATCTCAATTAGCGCCAAACAGAAAATAAACTCTACAGCCGCTTCGCGTCGCTGCAACTGAAAATCCAAGTCCACGGAAGGTTTGTTGCTGTTGGATGCCTGCGAATTGCTGCTGCTGCTGCCGCCGGGAGCAGCTGGTTTCTTGAGATCGTTCTTTATCTCCATATCGGACAGCTGGCGGCGATGCCAGGCGAGCAGTGTGTGCAGCAGCGAGGGCAGGCAGTGCTCTGCCACGGAGCCCAGGGCAGAGAGCAACTGATCGAACTGCTGATCCTCGCCACGCTGCAGCAACTTCGACAGATTCTTGTCCGCACTCTCGAGCATCACCAGCTCGATCTTCTTTTCCGCCTGAACGGTAAAGTCGCTGAACAGATTTCTCATCACAATCTCACCCGGCCGCGGAGCCGAGGAGATCTCCACACTGGCCACGCTGGCCGCCAAGGCAGCATGCATCTCGGCTTGCGTGTAGCTGGGCAGGACGTTGATAATGGAGCTCCTGGAATGGGCACCCCAGGGTAACAGCGATTGCCGCTGAGGTATCACCAGGGCCGGCGGCGAGGCGTAACTCTGGCGACTGGCCGGCAAACTCTGGTAAGTGATCGCCAACGACTGCTGCTCCACTACTCCACTGCTCACTGCCAACTGTTGCTGTTGCTGCTGCTGTTGGTGCTGCTGTTGTTGTTGTTGGAATTGCAGTTGCTGTGACTCATACTCGATGCCATATGGATAGTCATCGCCGGGTAACTGATAGTTAATCGGCGAAGTTGTCCCACTGGCGGCATTGCTACTCGGACCATTTCGGTGACTGGTCTTCGGCGTGGATGTATACTCTGCCGAGTTTATTGAATGACGTTGGTTGGGCGATCCGCCACTCGGATTGCCGTCCAGCTGTTGTGTCGCCTCAACGTTATCGACGCTATCGCCACCACCTGTGCCCGCCTGATAAGCATCTTCCTGGAAAGCATTGCGTTGGGGGCTCTTGGTGGGTGTCACAGTGCCCACACCCACCACTCCGGCACCACCTGCTCCTACCGCTGCTGCGGTGGAGCTGTTGGGACTGGCGCTGGAGGGCGAGCCAGCCGGTTCGGTGCTCAGGTGCTGCTCATTTGGGTTTTGATTTGTGCCTGGTCGAAAAAAAAAAACGTAAATAAACAGGAGACATTATCAGTATCGTTTTACGATTATACGGATTACACTTATCAGTTATTTATATGTCGATATGAAATTACATGTTCAGATAGCCAAAGTCAAAGTCCCGCAAAATGATTCATTCTACCTACGCATACATTTTGCAAAAGGGTTTAAAAGGGGGATTACAGTATGAATCGAATATATGATAACGCGATCAGTTTTTGCAACTTTAATTCGGGAAGAATTATATTAAATATATTATTATTTATAATTATTTTACTTATTCCTATCATAATTAATAGTTATTTTTCTGGGTTTCTTTTCTCTTTTATTTGTTTTTAATAAAACTGAAATCAGGTACAAAAGACAATGTTGCTAGAAACATGCTTAGAAATATTTAATGAAGCTGGCAACACCTCAATGTTGCATTGGTTGGTTTTTTTATTATTAATACATATTTTTTAAATTATTCTTCATCGTAGATAACGAATTTAAAGCTATTAGGATTTCTGTTTTTTATTTATCATTTTTTCTACTATTATTAAAACAAAAACTAAATCCAGCATGTCGCAAGGCACACGAAAATGTTGCTAGAAAGATGTTGAGCAACACTTAATGGCGATGGAAAAATTAATTAGTTTTCTTTTTAAAAATGTTTGGTCCTGGCTACTGGAAAATAACACATCTAAAATATTTTGTATATATTTATTTTTATTTTCTATTGATGTTTTTCTTTAGTGTATTTTCTTAAACTATAAGAATATTGCATTATGTTAAATACTGACAAATTATTTAGACATAAATGAGGGAAATTATTTTTGAAAGAGATATGAAGCTATATATTTTAATAGATATATATGTTTTAGCTATATTTTTATCTGCCAAAATTTGCATATAAGCGATATATACTGCATGAATTTTTGATTTGTGGTCTGTTGATGTTTTTTTCATTTGTTTACCCAACCTTGGTTCTAGGACACGCCTATAAAGCGAAATCTGTAAATAGAAATTATCATCAGCAGCCATCAGCAATTTAATCATCATCAAGTGTGGGGGTGTGGCAGGAGAACACGCCCCAAAAAAAAAAAAACTCAAAACGAACTCCCTTTATATGGTTCCCATACTGGACTTTTGCCGACTGCGTGTATCGTGCCGAGTTATCATTCGATAATAACTAGCTTTTATATCTTAATTGCCAAGGAATATAACCGTAAAATCATTAACGCCATATGGCCTGATGGATAGCATTCCGTCAAACCATCTGTCAAAGAAGCACCCACAAAGACACACACCACACTCTGCTTCCCAATATGCATAAATAAAAAATAATAAATAATTCCAATTGATGATTCTGTTTTTCTTATGGCAACGCTCCATATCTGTTTATCGGCGTCACGTTCATAGGGCGATAAGAAAATAAGGGAGAAGTTCCAGTTAAATCAGTTACTGGAATACCAGGCTGAAATTGTATTTCTACGAATTAATATTTCGTTTATAAATACATTAATATCTACACTGTTTACCAAAATAAAAACAACAAATGTTTAAATAACAGAAAAAGAATTAAACTTTTTGATGGCGAAATTTGTATACACTCATAGTTGGAACTTTTAATCCTATAAAATCCAACGATTTTGAATATTATCAAAAACCTTATGAAATAATTGTATATCATATTATAATATAATAATTATTATTATTATGGCCTAACCATGTTTTATTCATGAAACACCCAGATAAGAAATATTACAAATTTCAGAGTTTAGACATAAGCGTTTCAGGCTTTTGTGGAAATATTCAACCTTCAAGAAACCAGTGGTTTTTCATTTTTTATATAGAATATCTAATGATTCCGTGGTTAAACATAACCATTGCATGTCGTTCAATTAAAGGTTGCCCCAGACTCAACGTGCTTAATATATTATTTACTACAATTATAGTGACTTATTCCTGGACACCGACACACAAACCAGAACCGGAATTCCTTTAAAATCGAATTCAATCAATATGGGGCAGAGACAGGACATGATAGTGAGTGTCCTTTACGGCCGACGCCGAGTCAAGTACAATTGTATATATGGATATCTGGTGGTGCCCGGTATTGAATAATGGATGTTGGTGCCAAACGTAATCCAAACGATGTGGCATGTGTCATGCATCTATCCGTCCATGGCTTGGAAGGCGAAGGTCTCGTCTCCTTTGTCCCCAACAAAAGTTCAGGGTAAAGGTTGTTCCGCCGTTGTGAATAATTGATAAAGTTAAAGTACAAGGCAATTTTTCGTAGGCTCATGGGGACAGCAAAGGTTGATCCCCACTGCAAGGGCCGTGAAATCTCTTCCTAAGGCAAGTTTTCAACAGATAGCAAAGTCCAGGCAAAACTACATGTGTTGTGTGCAATCAGAGGAGGAATAAATAAGGCTGGAAAATGTTTGACATTTCACTAAACACATGTGTGCGAAAGAAAATCGAAAATATCTGAGAAGAGAATCAACACGAACACAATCTCGAAATGAAATGCGAAAACACATGTACATTCATATATATACGTTAGTATTATTAATACCGTATTAACACGCTCGCCCAAATCGTCTGCCAACCGAAAATGTTCGCCTTATGAAAGCTCTTTGGATGTGTCATATACGCGAACTCACGATATTATTATTCTCCCGCCACTTATAAGACGTGCGACGAACCCGAACAAATGTTTCTCCGATTTATCCATAGCACTGGGCCAAGTCAAATCCAAAATAAAGCGAGAAAAACATCAGTTTGACCGAAAACTGCATCACTGGCAGAAAAATAAAACGATCAAACGGATTTAGCGGGTCTCGACAAGTGGGATATCCATTAATGATTAAGAAAATCGGAGCAGTAAGTTAAGGGGTTTCATTAAATTAATTGTAAGGTAAACATTATCGAATCAATCGTTAGTTAAATACTGTATTTACAGGCACTTGTCTATTACCATAAATATCTTAATCATTATTTTGTTCAATAACCAATGGATTGTTTTTATTTTATTTTAGATATTTATTTATTTCCATACACATCATTATAGGATAATCTTCAGTACCTTATTTTTGTTCTAGTTTACTAGTTTTTATAAATTATTATAATAATATGTTGAGCTTTATTCACACAAATCCAATATACCCTTAGCACTTCCTCTCGATCGCGTATGGGAAAATATACAACGAATAGATGTATTTGTTTTCCTATTTCTTTTATTCTTTCAACAAATCGGAATTCTGTGGAAAACATTTTATCTATGGAAAATATTTTTAGGTGCCTTTTTTTATGTCGTTGTTGAAAAATTCGAGTGTGCCATAGATTTTCACATCTTAGCGTTTCCCCCACTTTGAAGAACGTTTTTTTTGTATGTTCTTGTTATTTATGGGAAATATAGACAAAGTTTAAGGGTCCAATAAAGTGAAAGTGGTGATATTTATTAAACAAGGGAACAAATGGGCTATTGATGTATGGATTAAGCAAGGTGAATATAGTCCATTGATACGAAATTAACAAATAATTCAAAGAGAATGGTATTTTATAAGAGTTAAGTAGGAGAATATAAACCAAAACAAAGAATTTAGGTGATATTTAATAATAATATACATTTATTTAAGCTTCTTTATTATCTAAAGAGAGTGTGAGCGAGGAAGATTAAAATATATAACTTTATTGCGAATTTCAAAATTTTTCTCAAAAGTTTAATCAGAATATGTAGTTTTTTGACATCTATTTACTTTCTATAAAAATTCAAAAATAAAGCTTTTTTGTACAGCTTACAAAGTAAATTAAAAATCCTTTAAACTCTAAAGTTCCATAAATACTTTGTTTATCAAATAAACAAAAGAACATCCGAGAATATCCCCCGTTTGCACCAATAAAAAATTACAAGCATAAATCAGTCTGTTATTGATTAAGAAATCATTATCTTATCTAAGCAACCATTAATCCATCAAAGATCGGCCTTGAACTCGTTTGCCGTTTTCATTTCGATTATCTTCACAGCGCAAGTGACAGCGAAACAATTATATTTATAAGAATTTTCGAAGTCAACCCGATAAGATATCTTGCTGTGGCGAAACCATGTTGTAAGCTTCTCTCCGCCGATTCCCTGTACACAAACTTGAACTTCGGCAAACAGGCAGCCAGGCAAAACCTTCAAATTGTTTATCACAATTTATTTTTGTTATCGTCTTTAAACCAAACATTTCCTGGATACATCGGTTTTGTCACCACCACTTGATTTTCTTTATCGCTTGCTGTGTATGTAAACATATACATGAAGGTGATCGTACTACACAAACCTTTTAGTTTTTTTGGTGTCCATTGAAAATTCCATAACATGAAAGTGGAGCATAAATTTGTAAGAGAATCACAGCTGGGAAAGTGATATTCGGGCAGATTTACAATTGTTGTTTTGCCCAGCAGCAGCTAAAAAACACACACAGAACAGCCACAACAACCACTGATTGCGACAGAGTGTTTAACACTAATTAACACGGAACTGTTTTGCTCGGTAAACTGTTTGCAATTAAAGGCACGTGATTCGTGAAAAAAAGGCACAAAAATTACATTTATTAATTGTAATTGCAATTGTTTATTCACTCTCTGTGAAAGATTGTATTAGATTGGATTAAAGTGAGGGGGTAATGCTGCTGCTGATAATGCGGCCTAAATTGTGTCACTGGGTCACTCTTAAGTATGCTTTTATTTTAAATTCAATTTCGACGATAAGACCGAAAGAATATTTATTTGTTTATTGGTAGAAACAACATATTTTTTATAATTTCTTCAGCCGCTTTTTATTATGGTAATGAGCCTGAAGTAATGAGCTCAGCGTTTTGGAAACGCTTGTATACTTTTTATTTGTTTATTTATGGGTTTTTTGTCTGGTTGTGTTGTTGTCTGGGTTGGTTGGTAATTTCAATACAATTATTTGATAGAACTGATAGAGACGATTTCGATATGGCCGCACACATATGTATATATATTATATATAGCTTGTATATATAGACGTTGTTGTCGCGCACGTTAAATCCAAAATAAAAATTTCGAGCGGACCGAAAAAAAGTGCAAAATGCGAGGCAAACGCGACGACGACGAATTTCGACTGCGGCGAAAACGAGCCGAAAAAAACCGACAGGCCAGAGAGCAAAAAAAACGACGTCAATGGCAGCAGAATAAAAAAACAAAAACAAAAAATAAAAAGGAAAAAGTTAGCAACTCGCGCACGCTCGCAAATTGGAAGCTCGAAATCAAAACAAACGATTATTGTCTATTTAAAATTATGAATAACAATGGCCAGAGAGTAAGAGACAGCCAGAGAGAGTATCACACACCAAGAGAGCGAAACAGCTGTTACCTGGCTGCGGCGAAATGGGAAATCAGCTGAGACATCACCCATACGCCGCGTTGTACGAGGCAAAACGAAACGATAGATGATTAGGCTATTTGTTTGTTTATTTATCTGTGCTCTTTGCCGGATTCTAACTGATTAGCACACTGTTAGAGTGGTTCACATTCATATCTGTCGCATTAGCTTCAATTTACGGTCGGCGGACTGACTACCTTAACGAACTAAATATGGGAAGCGCCCCGCTAAGTGGAAAACTTTCCGCCCTCGCTGTGAAAATCCCGCAGAGCCGCCACCAGACAAGGCTAGAGTTAAGCTCGCGGTGAGTCCGAGCACTTCAAAGAGGTTGACGGCGTCCTTAACCCGAATGCCGTGTACTTAGAACACCGAGGAAAACCAATTCAAGGCAAGTGCCTGCTATTTTGTAAGAGGGATTAGGTTTTAGGGACTCAAAGGGCACACAGGAGTAATTGCGTGAAGGTATTGAGGATATATTTGGCATGATTTTAGGAGAAAGGAGAGATTTAATTACAATTTCAGTAGTTAGATAAAAGGACACCGAGGTTCTGTTCTTTAAATAGAAGAGGATTTTGAAGTTGTTTATTCCTGGAGAAAATGATAAAAGGAGTTGTAAGAAACTAAGAAATCTAACACATCCAAAGAAAGAATATGTTATACAAGTTGTAGCTCCTGGTAAATTAGGAAAAATTGTATTGACCTTTTATATAATGACCAAAAAGCAAAGAAAACTAACAGATTTAGCAAGTTATATCCCACTTTTCTTTATTTTCAACGTTTCACAGTATAGTTTTACCCTCCAAACCAGACCTTTGAGCATTTTCCATTATAGAAATTACCAACTGAATTGGCAAATGTCTAGGCAAACTTTGTGCCAATTGGTTTCACCAATACAATACAAAAAAACCAAACCATAAACAAATAAACTAAACAAAAAAACAAAGCACCGGGCCATTTTGTAACAACAAACAGCTGAATTGATTATGAACGCGTCCAGATTGTTTGCTATTTTACTGTATGTGCGAATGCATGTACAAGAAATTAGCACTTGGGAATCGAGCACTTTCCAACGCAACACAATATTGGTTTGTGGAATTAGTTAACTGCTTTTATTGCAAATTACATCACGCCCACAAACCCCGCCGCCACCGACTTGGCTTCATAACTCGACGGCGGCGAAAGGAATGAATGATGGACGGACACGCGATTTAAAGAGAGCCACACGCGACCGGAACGCACTTTACGCCCCCGATAAACCACTTGGGAGAACGCACTTGATTTTTAGTTAGGATTTCGGTAGTTTTTCCTGCTGATTTTCCTATTTTCGCGAATTTATTCCCCCCGGTAAACTTGGCGGCTCTCGACAAACAAATGAGAATGGGACTCGGAACAAGAATGAGAATGAGAATGAGCTGATGTACGAGCGTTTGGAGCTCGAAACTTATGCAATTTCGCACAGGTGACGGTAACGACGACTCGACATTTGACTTTGCCTCTGGCTGTCGGAATTTTCTTTTTCTAATTTTGCCACACTGCGCTACAAAATCCGTTGGATAACTGCCAGGTGCCCGTCCCAAATAGCAAAAACAACCCATTGACGCCACCACGTTTCGCTGTTTCGCTTTGTTTTGTTTTGTTTGCGTTTAGTTTTTCCTGTGCCATTTCTGAATGTCATTATCAAGGTTTATTTGGCACTCTTTTTTCCCGCCTTTTTTTTATTATTATTATCGTTGTCTTGTGAATGAAATTCAGACGTCAAAGTGAGTGGGTGGGCCACGCTACCCTGCGCCGTGGCACGCGCCCCATCGGTTTGCGTCTGGGCTTAACATAGCGGTAAATCAATTCGAAGCGCATCATGAAAAATTGCTGTGCGCCAAACGTAAAAAAGAAGAATATATAATGGAAAAAAGTCAAGTCAATAAATTAAACAAGACAAAGAGGAGCGATGGGAACTGCATTATGTCTACTGTGGTACGAGGGTCAGGTTTTTACTGGATAATTTAGGAAAATATAGGTTCACTTTTTTTGTTCGGTTTTTGTGAATGGCCTTACTTTTTTGTTGCTTTTTTATTGAAAAGTTTAATTAGAAGGTTTAAGGTTTTGGTGAGGTAAGTGTCAAGAAACATGTTTTCAAAGGCATATTATTTAAGCTTAACTTTTAGGTTTAATGGAAATTACTTTACTTCACTCAAATACTTAAAAATTTTGTTTAAGAAAATATGTTTTGTTTTAGAAATAAGGTTCATATCAAATGAAATATATTTTTTTATTAAAGCTTTGTTACAATATTGTTTTCTGATTTCGAGTGTATTATCTAAATCAAATATTTAACAAGAAAGGAAGCTAACTTCGGCACGCCGAAGTTTGTATACCCTTGCAGATATTATTTCATTACATTATTATTATGTTTACAGTTTGACAGTTACAGTTTTGCATTCCCAGCTTTACATTTTCTCAACATCTACCGATCGGTTTATATGGCAGCTATATGATATAGTTGTCCGATTTGCATAAAATGTATACCAACTTTCTGAAATAATAAAATAAGCTTATATCTCAGAGTAGATAAAAATACGTTAAAAAACAACGAAGTTATAACTTTTTTCCTATTAATTTTCCGATCGTTCCTATGGCAGCTATAAGATATACTCGTCCGATTTTCATAAAATTTTTACCAAAATTCAAAAATAATATAAAATGGCCATATCCCAAAAATAATGCAAAAATTTTAAAAAACAACCAACTTATAATTTTTTTTCTAAAAATTTATCGAACATTTGTATGGCAGCTATATGATATAGTCGTCCGATCCGGCCCGTTCCGACATATATAGCAGTGAGAGTATATAGAAGACTATATGCAAAGTATTATTCAGATACCTTTAAAACTGAGGGACTAGTTTGCGTAGAAACGGACAGGTGGACAGACGGACAGACGGACAGAAGGACAGACGGACAGACGGACAGACGGACATGGCTAGATCGACTCGG